>OVBE01013002.1:1202-13006 GCA_900406425.1 Iberis pinnata
TCTCACCCTCAACATCTTCCACCACTCTATCTAATTCTTCATGTTGAACTGCCTCATTGGAATTTGACATATTAACAACCTTCTTATATTTTATTGACCTATTTTTCCTTATTGTTTGAATCTCATCATTGCTAGCATTTTTTTTACCCCGTGTTGATCCAAATTAACAGGTGCTTCATCTTCACTACTACTTGTTCTCTTAATTCCTCTTGCTGCATTTTTACCCCATGTTGGTGCAGGTGTANTGTCTACTACGACGGGCCCCAGCAGAGCCTCCTCTCATCCTTACTCACATTTCAGAACTGAGAATAAAAAATAACATTTTAGCTAATCTCTATTTTTAGCTAAATTCCACATCTAACGAATTCAAACAATCTGTATATATAGATGATACCTCGAAATCAATATAGCGAAATCAAACAATCTGTATATAGCTAAATTCCACATTTGCAGTATGACATTGCAAATTAACTAAATATGAGGAAGATACCTTCTCGATTAAACAATGGAGCTTCGAATCGGTGAGATCAACAATGTCCCGAAGTAATGCATACACTGAATATCTTTAGAAAATATTGAAGAAAGAGAGAAATAACTAAGTCGATCGATCAATTGATTATGTTGAAAAAAGTTACCATAGCGTTTTTGTATTATCTGCAATAGTAAGTGCCGAAACTAAGCAAATTTACGCGCCTCAGTATTTTTGTTTTCCCGGGAATGAAAAGATAGCGTCTAAAAAAATGAAACACTATGGATAAAACCCGTGTCCATATACAATAACAGTTACAGAAAAAACGCTATCCTGGGACGCTATCGATAGTCATATTTCTTTTAGTAAATTTAAGGTTGATTAATTTCTAAATTTCTAAGTGATCTATATGCAAAATATTAACTCAAACAAATTATTAACCTAATTCAATGCAAGACTCTGATTCTTTAATTTAATCTAGGTGCAACCTAGGGTTCTTAACACAAAAAACCAGAAAATTATCTTAAATAATAAGAGGAAATTAGGGTTAGGGTTTTTTGCTCAGACTTTGGTACAGATTTGGCTCCAATACCACCTGATACGCTCCTGGATCCTAACTCTGACAAAGGCTCGACAATCAAACAAAGTGGCTTGACAATTATTGGATCTTGGAATAGGCTTCGGACAGCCTTGGTTTTGTCTCGTACAAGCCTTGCAGCTCACGGTTTAGGTGCGGTGAGTTTGGTTACTTGGTAAACGGACAAGATGGCTCGATACACGGCTGGGACAGACTTGGATCGATGCTTGATTAACTTAGTTGGTTGCGGAAAGGTGATATGGCCAAGACTTTTGAGGTAGTCTTAGCCGATGGTGTTTATGAAGGAATTTGGTTGATTTGGTGATTAAGAGAAGAAGAGAATGAAAGAACTTGATTGTCTTATGGAATAGAAAATCAAGCAAGTGCAAGCATTCTGAATCTATTACAAATATAGATTGTCGGGACTCTAAATCAAATGAGCAAGAATTTCGATGAGTGTTCCTAGAACAATATGAATTTCGACATAAAACTTTGCTAATGAAACAAGGAGGGTTTGAAAATACTAAATAGGCACATGAGACTTAGGGCTTTCTAACATAAGCCAAACTACGAAGCATGCAAGCCTATAAAAGAAAACCAACTTAATGCTCAAAGAAAAACAACAAGATTTGTAGATAGAAAGAAAAGCTTCTAGAAGATGTGCTTGGAAGGCAAGTGTCAGCTTCTAGAAGGCTTCTTTATTTTCGCCAAGTATTTTAAAAATACTTATGCCAAACGGAAGTGGATAACTTGCCTCGTTAAAACCTTAGTAATTGACCAAAAAACCAAGGCGGGAAAAAGGCGATCATCTCGACTAAGGACAAAAGAGTGCTGGAATTACCCACTTAGCCAACCGATCAGATATCTGGTTCTTCTGGGTTGACAAGCCTGAACAGTTGATATGTTTTGCAGACTTGATCTTCGAGCTCTGAATGTGGCATCACGTGGGCTTGATGTGCCAGCTCTCTTGCTTTAGATCTCGTGATCCTTCCTTCAGGTTCAAGCTAGTCTGGTTCAAACTCTGGTTCAGGCTCTGGTTCGTCTGGTTCATCTACGATCATATCACGTATCATCTTGATAGTATGATTTTTGTGGTTCTGAGGTATCAATTCCCCATCATTGTAGTATAGTCAAGGTGTCAATCCAAATGGGAGTGCACTAGCAATCAAGATTGCAATGGATGCTTTTAAGTCAAGCTAAACAGTAAGAGGGGTGGTTTACTAACAGGTCGTAAGTTAAGTGAAACATGCTGGAAGTAAAAAGCATAACATAACTAAATGCATAAAAGGGTAAAATGCTAAAGGGTACAAACAGAGGAAAAAACAGAGAATGTAAAGATGTAAACATGTGTGAAGCAGTTCCTGAGGACAAAGGATAATCAACCAGAGATCCGTCCCAATCTACCTAAGAACCTAACATACATCAAACAGCAATGAGCTATCCCTAGACGATAGGTTCATAAGTAACCAAGTCCAATTCCTTGATAAATGGAATCAACCTAAGAAATCACCAGACCTAACTCTCGTGAACGGTACACTACCTAGAAGGCATTAAGAACCAACCTACCAAAGCAAAAAAGCCCCCTAGTCATCCAACCCCCTAGGCTGAGATGCATATCCTAAGCATCTAGGGCATTGCGTAACGATAGACTAATCTCTGAAATCACCATGATCAAACATTCCATTAAACGCTTTTCGGGCGCTGGAATGTCCAAGATCAAATTTCGATTAGCATTAAGCACAATGAAACATAAGGGATGTATATTCAAACAAGCTTAGGTGCCTAAGGTGAGATCAAGACATCAACCCTATTCTACCCCATCCTCAGGAACTTCTGGAAACTTCTCACTACTCATGGAAATAAAAACAAGAAAAACAGAAATGATAACTTCAAAGCTAAACATGATGATCAAAGGTTAAACAGTTGAAGAACATCAAGAACAGAAATAACTCAAACCCAGAAAAGGAAGAACAACAATGGAACAACAACTAACCCAGAAAGAGATCAAAGCTTAAAACAAAAGATTAAAAACAAAAATGAAAGATCAACATGCACCAGATAAGCAACAACCTAAAACTAAGCAAGAGAGTAAAAGAAAGCACTAGATTAGCATAAACTTAAAAGATTATGGGTTTTTACACCAAAAACATCAAGAACAACAAAGGAAATGGAAACCTAAGACACAAACCTAAAAAGGAAAGAAAAACAAGACTTGGCTAAAAGGAGGTGCTTTAGGGCTTTTATAGTGTTCAGAGAAAAGCCCTAAATCGCACTAAAGACAAAAACTAATCATTGGCTTGGATCTTGGGTTAGGTCCATTCCGAATTTGAGTTGGTCGGGTTGGAGCGTGTTTGACTCGAGCTGGGAAGAGTGCGAGATTGATCTGAGCTGTGGATGCTTGAATGAGATCGATCCAGGTGCGTGCTTGAGATCGATCCAGATGCGTGTGGCTTGAGTGGGATCGATCTAGGCCGATGATGAGATCGATCTGATTTAAAGCTGAGATCAATCCTGATTGAAGCTTGAGATCAATCCACGTTGAAGCTGGGATAGATCCAGTGATGAGCTTGAGATCAATCCAGGTTGAAGCTGGGATCGATCCAGTGATTGATGCGGGATCGATCTGGGATTGATCCGGAAGTGAGCTGAGATCGATCCAGATGTTGCAGTGGGATCGATGCAGGATCGATCTAGTATGAACCTTGGGATCGATCCAGCCTTGTGTTGAGATCGATCCAGGCCTTCGTGCTGATCTACTCCATATTTTCTACTTTTTTCTAAATTCTCGCAAAACATTCCTAAAAACTCATGAAAGTCCTGAAAATCCCGAAAATTGCGTGCATATGCAAATTCTAATGCAAAAGTCCTAAAAATCACAAACTTACCGAAATCAATTATAAATGTGATGTATGCACGCCTAAGGACCTCAAAATTGATGCTAAATGACTTGTAAAAACCATGAAAATTCAGAGTCATCATATCTCTTTATCTTCAAGATATGTTCTGGACTTTTTGGGCTCAATTGGGTAAGGAATCTTGGGTTTATATGTTCGAAGCAGAGATGTTGCAGTCTGGATAGGGGGATCGATCGATATCTCAATTTTTCGAGTTAGACAACATCAGATCGATCGATATGAGGGAGATTGATCGATCTCTTTTAGTGGTTACTCATGTTTCATATGGATCGATCAATCTAGGTATAGGGATTGATCGATTCGATGTTTATGGAATTTTCCGTGTCAAGGGATCGATTGATCCATGAAGGGATCGATCGATCTCTTCTTCTGCATCTTTTTAAAAACGTTCAAAACCTGCAATTTCTTCCGATTCATCAGTTTTCGCAACCAAATCAGAGGTTATTGACTTACAATAGCCCTTTGGATTGTCTTCAACTTTCCCAGGGAGAACACCAACTTGTCTTTTCATAGATTCTAAAGTTTGAGATACTTGCAAATCGAGCTTCTTCACATGAGTGGTCAGTGACTCAAATTTGTTGTTCAATTCAATATACATGTTGTCTATCTTGACATTTAAGTTCCTTTTAGACTGTTGTTGGCCTTCCAAGATCTGTTTGAGCATCGGTTCTATCTTGTTGTCTCGTTGAACTTGAGGTGTAGCTGCTTGTTGAAACCCATGATGAGAGGTTGTTTGAAAACCGCCTGAGTTAGAATTCTGCATAAAGTTCCTATTTTTGTTTCCTTGAAAACCATTTCCAGTTGTATTCTAACCAAAAGATTGTCCAGAATTCTGCACAAAGGTGTTCTATTGAGGAGGATACACTTGATCTTGTGGATTTGCTACATTGGTGCTTCTCCAAGAGAGATTAGCCTTGTTGAACCCTGGATTGAAACCTTGATTGAAGTCTCTCTGACTTTGGCTATTGACATAGCTCACTTCTTCTACATGCTCATGCTCTTTGATAGCAAAACAATCTGCTTCAATCTTCTCTACATCTTCAGCAAAGCTGACATGTTTTTGATTATGATTCTTGAGAAGCTGAGCAAGCATTCATTTTACCTCTGCAAGTTCAAAGGATTCTGAACAAGATGATGTTCCTTTTCTATTATAGTCAGGATAGTGATTGTTGTTGCTTGCAGCGAGATTTTCAATCAGCTTATATGCTTTATTCACAAGCTTAGTCATGAAGTCACCATTGATGGCTGTATCAAGATTTGATAGATTCCTCTGTATAAGGTGTTGAGGAGATGCAGCTCAGAGAAGCCATGATAAGGACAATCGCGAAGATATTCCTTGAATCGGTCTCATGCTTCGAAGAAAGACTCTACATGACCTTGCTGAAACTGAAAAATCATGTTTCTCATGTTATTGGTCGTTGTAGTTATGTAGAAGTGTCCCAAGAACTTGGCTTTGTAGTCATCCTAAGTTTCAATGGAGTTGGGTGGTAGAGATTTTAACCACCTTAGAGCTCTGTCTGCAAGTGAATGATTGAAGAGCTTGCAATGAGTGAAATCCTTAGAAACTCCATTAAGTTGAAATGTGCCACTGATATCTTAGAAACTGTAAATGTGGTCCATTGGATACTCAGTGGGAAAACCATGGAATTGATTATGCCTTACCAACTGGACGAGTTGGATAGGGAACTGATAGTCATGTCTCTAAGGTTGATGAGGATGAAGAGCATTCATATTAGCGAGGAAGGCTTTAAGATTGTTAAAGTCTCCAACCATAACCCTGTTTTGTTGTTGTCGATTGAAAAATTCTTAAATATCTCCCAAAATGATGTAGTTTTTCCCAACCAGTGGATTTTGATTAGCATTACCAGCACCTTGATTAGCATTACCAGATCCTTGTCCAGGCGGCACTTGATTTTTCGTTTCCTCCTTGTTGTCCTGGCGGAATTTGATTCTCGTTTCCTCCTTGTTGGTTAACCACCAAGTACTATTATACTGGTTGAGGATTCTGGACTTTCTGCACTCCAGGAGGAATTTGGACGTTATGATCTTTTGGAATGACCAGATTGTTAAGATTGACATTATCGCCCATTTTGTTGCATAAGCTTTCGTTTCTTCTTGATTTCCGGTTTGAGCGTTCTAAATTCAAGAGTTCTTTGTTACTGGGCCTGAGCAATTCCTAAGATTTATTCGATCATAGGATCATGCACCTGTAAAAACGAATTCAAGAAAATAGAAGCACGATTCGTGCTAAAAATAAAATATCTTAGTCTAGACTCTAAATAAAACTAAGAAGGAACAATTTAACCCAAATATATTCACTACAAGTACACAGAAAATGCAGTAATATAAACGGGATCGAATCCACAGAGACCAAGAACGTGCGACTCTCAGTCAAACATTGATTCTAGCTACCACAGTAATTGAAAGATGGGTGTTTTCTAACGATTGTAAGTTAATACAGTAATTAAAACGATTGTAAATCGATTAAAAAAAGCATTAGGTGTTAGGGAATTCCACAGGTATTCAGGTTTGAAGCTCAGGTTAACATGCATGATTTTACTTTGAAAATAGTTCTCAACTCAAAAGAGAGAAACTAGATTAATCTCCTCCCGACGTATATCAACTTACTAAAAACAAGCTCCTACTGAATTTAGATAATTCAATCATGCATTAAGGTCATATTCGATATGTTCATAGAAATTCAAGACAACACTCCCGCTAAGCAAGAACATCTACTCATCTAGACTAGGTCAGATTTCTAAACAAAATCCCTTTGTATTTATCAATCTAATATCAATGAACTAGTTAGCTATAAGAAAAAATCTAGATTAAGAACCTAATAGATCTAATCCATTATGTTAAACCCTATCTAACAAACATGTTTTCCTGGGAAAACCCTAAAATCTAACACGGTGACTACTCATACATAGCTAAGCAATCAACAAACATAATTAAAGAAAGCATATCAAAAACCAAATCAATAAATTAAAAATAGAAGAGTTCAGAATTCTTCTCCAAATACCAGGATGAGATTCGTCTCTCTGTAAAGTTCTGAAAAATAAAATAAGTGATAATGAAAAATAACCTAAGCCTAAGGCTTTTGTAGTGCTAAAAATAAGGAAAACTTGATAAGTCTTGAGGGCATAATTGTAATTTTGAAAGATTTATAGTGATTTTCAGGTGTAGGGATCTATCGATCTCTTTAGGAATCGATTGAACTCTTTTTACGTAATTTTCCAGAAGCGTTGGATCGATCGATCTTTTTCACATTCTGCACATGCTTCTTCTGTGAGACACCTTGACCAGTTTTCAGTAACATCGCCATAACTTTTGATTGGACCAATGGATTGACTTCAAACCACTTCCATATGAAAGCTAACGCACGTGGCTATCTTGTGTCAAAATTTTAGTTCAATCCACACACGGTAACATCTTAAAACATTGGTAAACTTCTGACCTTTCTGCCAAATTCTACATCTGCATATACCAATTTGCATCCAAAACGTCCCGAACACCTAAAATCTTGAAAATATGCTAAAACTACAAAGAAAACATGGATAATTCCAAATAGA
Organism: Iberis pinnata; assembly: GCA_900406425.1. Classification (NCBI taxonomy): domain Eukaryota; kingdom Viridiplantae; phylum Streptophyta; class Magnoliopsida; order Brassicales; family Brassicaceae; genus Iberis; species Iberis pinnata. Next base: position 8,736 of record OVBE01013002.1, read on the forward strand.
AAATATAAATACGCACTATAAGTCATTAAAACCTAGTAATATCACTTTCCCATGTTGGCTTTGCTAAAAAGTGTGTATGTTTCTTTCCATCAACAACCCAGGAATAACAGTCACCAGAGCTAGAGAGCGTTGGGATTTCCATAGTGGTTAGGATGTTATATATTGTCATGGCTGCATCGGATATGGGATGGGATAGAATCCATCGATGTTTATTGCACGCATCCACCACTTTTTCTTGAAGTTGTAATCTGATATCACTCGGTTTTAATGCATAATAGTGGGCATTTATGTATGATATTCTGCATTATCCGAGCATGTTCCTTGCGGTTTTGGTTTGTTTTCGTGATTTCAGGAGTTCGAGTCTTTTTGGAGCAAAGATGTGCATTTCATAGCAATTCATAAGATATATCAATTTGCTCACACAAAAGCTCAATCGGGCAAACTAGAGATCGATCGGGCGACTCACCTAAAAGTGCCCGATCGAACATATGATCGAGCAAAAGCTCCTGGATTATTTTGGAAGAAGTGCCTGATCAGGCAACTAGGCGCCCGATCGTGGAAAAGAGCATAAGGGATCGATTGATCCCTAGGATGCCCTATCGATCCCTTAGTCCTTGAAGAAAAGAAGAATTTCCAAAATTTCAAGTCAAGTCCCCAAGATTATCAAGTTTTCTCCTATTTAGTTATTTTTCCTAAAACTATAAAGAGCCTTTTGGATGGTTTATTTTCACTAAGCTTTATTCTATTAAAGATTTTACTAAGGGAGAGGAGATTCTGAAACTCTATATTTGGGAGAAGATTTCTAATCCCTATTTCAATATCTATTATTATTTTACAATTATGAGCTCTTTTTTATACTGATTTGTGTTTACTTTTCAATGTCTGAGTAGTTCTCTAGTTAGATTTTAGGATTTCCCTGGGAAACCAGGTTTGATTGTTAGGGTTTATAATAAATGATTGAATTTGTTAGGTTCTTAGTCTAGACTTATTCGTAATGCATGAATTAGAGTATCTGACTAGTTCATTGATATTAGATTAATAAACGCAAAGAGATTTGGTTTAGAGATATGATATAGTCTAGAGGAATAAGTGTTCTTGCTTGCAAGAGTATTTTCCTGAATGCTTTTGAACAATTTAATATGAATTTTACTACATGGTTGAATTAGTTAGACAAGGCGAGTGTTTATTTCTACTGATTCGAACATAGGATTTAATAATTCGAGAGGAGATTAGTCTATTTATGTCTTTCACGTTGAGAACTATTTCAAAGTAAAATCCTTCATGTTAACCTTTTCTTTTAAACCTGAATACATGTGGATTTCTCTGATGCCTCACGCTTTTATTTCATTGTTTACAACCATTATTTCAATTACTACTTTGATTCGTTACAAACAATCTTTTATTCCTGTCTTAGCTTGACTTAAGATAAAATTGAACGTTGTATTTTCTGGTCTCTGTGGAATTCGACCCTTTAATGTACTACAATGATATGTTCTATGCAGTATTAGTTTTAGGATTAAATTCTTAACCTATCATACCCGAAGCTTCGTAGGACCCTGCATACCAAAAAAATCTATCAGTTTGCCAAATGGTGACCAAATATCATACCAGAAAAAATGCTTTTCCCATCTCAAATCTCAACTTTGATGAATTGATGCGCATAGGGCCTGATCTGCATAAGGGAGTTCCACAACCAAGAGTTGGTTGGGGATTCTTTGACCCTGGATGTAGTTGTGCTTGCTCCATGCCACCCAAAGATAATCGGATGGGGAGAAAAGGAGCCAACATAATCTCAATCGAAGAGTGAGATTCCATTTAGCAAATCTTCACAAGGCTAACCCTCCTTCCTTTTTTGGTAAAAAAACCTTAGCCCACAAGAATTTTGTGTCATGGGACGATTGAATATTACCAGACCAGAGGAAGTGGGAGCAGAGTGATTCAATCTTTTTTATGCCGCCTTTCGGAAGCATGAATGTTGTTATCCATAAATTTACAGTGCCTATTATGACCGAGGTCAATAGCTGTAATCTCCCTGCAAAAGAGAGAGATCTGGTGGTCCACTTGGTAAAAGTGTTCTTCAGTTTTTCCAGGAGTGGTGCATATTCATGAATTCTAAGATTCCTAGACATTAGTGGGAGACCCAAATATCTAATTGGAAAGGATCCAATTGGGAAGCCCCTGTAAGTTCATGACTGCTTTTTCATTCTCTGAGACACCCCCGTAGAATAATTTTGTCATGTCTTTATTTATGTGTAAGCCTGGCCATGAAGAAAATGTGTCTAGGACGCCTAGTATTCCTTGAAGCGATTGAAAAGATCCATAAAAAATTAAGTATATCGTCTGCAGACATTAGGTGGGCAAGCTGGAGCTCTTGAGTTCTGGGGTGGAATCTAATATTTCCTACTACGTAACTTTTCCTAAGGAGTTTGGTGAAATCTTGCATTACCATTATGATCTCCCTGCCGCAGCCCCTTCGTACCTTTAAATAAATCTTGCACATGTTTCATTTGCTCATGGAAAACCAGGTTGGCAACGATATAAATCGCAGCATGACTGTCACACATCATCTCTATCGGAAGAAATATCAATACAAAGAGAGATGAGTACCTATTTGTCCAACTGAGCTCGCGAACAGTATATTGCATTGCATGGTACTCGGCTTCGGCAGAGGAACATGACACAGTTTGTTGCTTCTTAATCTTCCACGTGACAAGTGATTTGCCTAGTTGTATAAAATAGCCAGAGAGAGAAGGACGTGTTATAGGACAACCAGCTCAGTACGAATCACATCAAGCCTTAAAAATTAAAGGAGAATCAGTCCGTAAGAGTATACCTTGTCTCGGGTTGTACTTGAGGTATCGGATGACACGCATGGCAGCTTCCCAGTGAGTGGACTTGGATCGTTGCATGAAATGTGTAAGAACAAGAATAGCGTAAGAGATTTCCAGTCGCGTGATAACAAGGTAAATAATACGGCCCACGAGACGTCTATAACGACTCGGATCTGCATAATCATCACCAGCAGCTAGGGACAGTCTATGATGTTGCTCAATAGGTGTTGAAATCGGTTTAGAACCCAACAATCCCATCCCTATAATTATAACTAACAATACTTACATTGGGAGATATAAGTTCCTTTAGGTTTTCGAGCTAACTCTAGACCCAATAAATACTTGCAAGGACCAAAGTCCTTCATCTTGAAGCATGTATGAAGGTAGTTTTTGAACCGAGTTATCAAAGACACAGTAGTACCTGTGATGAGTAGGTCGTCAACATAAAAAAGGACATGTAAGCGATCCTTGTTATGTTGATAAGTAAAGAGTGAGTAATCTGATTTGCATTGTTGAAAACCATATTTGAGTAAAGTTGTTGTCAACTTTTCAAACCAACATCAAGGAGCTTTCGGAAGACCGTATAAACATTTGTGAAGGCGACAAACTTTTGTCGGATCATCGGTTTTAAAACCTGGATGAGGTTTCATGTATACCTCTTCGCGTAGGTCTCCATGGAGAAAGACATTGTGAACGTCCATTTGATAGACCTCCCAATTCTTGACAGCAGAGACTTCAAGAACTAAATGTATCGTTTTCATCGTGCAACCGGAGCAAACGTTTCAGAAAAATCTTCACCAGCAATTTGCTTATTACCCAACACAAGCCAACGAGCTTTATATCACTCTATTGTCCCATCAGAACGATGCTTAATAGTGTACACCCATTTACAACCAATAGGTTTGTTATTCAAAGGTAGTGATTCAATCGTCCATGTTTAATTTGAATCCAAAGCTTCGATCTCTGCTCGCATAGCCTGATGAATATTGTCATCTTTAGCAACCTGAGAACCTGAGAGTAGTATTTGGGTATGTATGGGTTGTAATGGAATTCATAAAGGCTCAATGAGTAGAGGAAAACTAGGTGTACTCAACATACTCATGTAGCGGATAGGGCATTGTAAAGTCTGATGGTGATGGAGCTTTGGTGAGTGTGTGCAGTACATAATCGGCGTACTTTAACGAAGGTTTGTGTTGACGTTGAGGACGTGTAACAGGAGCATCCAGTGCTGGCACATGGACAGAAACAATCGTATCAACAGGAACAGCAGGCGATGCAGTATTAGGTGTGCTTCTATCATGAGTATCAGCCTCTGTAGTTTCAGTATTTACTACAGGAGGTGTATGCAAAGTTGGTGTCACTGGTAGTGTAACAGGCTGGTTATCAAACAATGAACTGACCCCTAGACAGTAGCTCTACTAACAATCAATTCCAATGTCT
>OVBE01013003.1:0-11961 GCA_900406425.1 Iberis pinnata
TGTATTTATTAACCTATTATCAATGAACTAGGTGATCAAGCTAATTCATGCATTAAGCACGAATTTAGAATAAGAACCTAACCAATTTCAATCCTACAGTATTAACCTAACATTCAAACCTGGTTTCCCTAGGAAACCCTAAAACCTATCTGGTGAACTACTCAGACATATCAATGAAAACAAAAATCAAATACTGAGGAGTGACGCTTTGCTGAAACAGTGATGGGGGCACTACATAGTATAGTTCTTGAAGCGTTCCCATGCTTCAGAGAAGGTTTAGCGTTCCTCTATGCGAAACCCGAGATAACATTCCTCAGTCTTGTTGTTCTAGAGGTGGAGAAGAACTTTTCCAGAAAAGCTTTCTTACAAGCATCCCAGGTGGTGATGGAGTTCCTGGGAAGAGACTTCTCCCATTGATGTGCCTTCTCTCCAAAAAAGAATGGGAAGAGGCGTAGTTTAAAAGCGTCCTCACTTACACCATTTATGTTCGTGAGGCTGCAAAAGCGATCAAACTCGTCGAGGTGATTGAGTGGATCCTCCATATGCAGACCATGGAACTTGTTCCCATGCACCATTGCTATCAAGTTGTGCTTGATCTCGAAGTTGTTGTTCTGAATTGCAGGTGGGTTGATTCCGTGACGAATGGTGTGAGTGTTGGGGTTGTCACCAGCACCTATAGTGTGCTGGTTATCACGTTCGATGTTGTCTTCCATTTGTTAGTCCAACCTCCTTAAGTGATCCAACGTTCTTTTTCACGTCTCGCCCGAGACTATTCCTGTTTAAGAGCTCTAATATCTTCAACAATGGACATTAGGTCTGTTGGTCCTCTGCTTCTTAGGTTCATACACTGTTATGCAAGTGCCTGAAAAGAAAGCAAACAAAGGAAAATGGGTGAGTAAGGTAGTAAGAAGAAACTTGAACTCAAAAGATCCAAAATCCTAAATGTAGCAAACAAACACACATTTGGCAACGGCGCCAAATTGATAACAGGATTTTTCTCAATGATCAATTCCCATTACACATGCGTTGTAGTATAGATGGGTGTCAATCCAATCAAGTGTGATGGTAACAATCAGAATGCAATTGGAACTAATGATTCAACTCATATATGAAAATGGGGGTTGCTAACAAGTCCTAAGTGAATAGAAAATGCATAAAACTAAAAACAGAAACAAAAGCAAACATGCATAAGTAAGAAAAAAAGGTGAAAGGCAAGACAAGTAAAAACAGAGGAAATGTAAGAGAGTAAAAGATGCAATCAAAGAAAGGGTCCCTAAGGATGGGGTAATTGAGAAGTGTTCCTCCTCAAACTCCCTAAGTGTCTAACATACCTCATACAATGAGCTAATCCCTAGGCGATAGAATCACAAGCAATCAAATCCAATCCCTTGGCAAATGAAATCAAACTAGATGACAACCAGACCTAACTCCTGTTAGCGGAAGTCCACCTAACAGGCATTATGAACAATCTACCTAAGCCAAAAAGCCTCCCAAACAACTAATTCCTTAGGCTGAGATGCATATCCTAAGCATCTAATTCCTTAGAAGGGGGTGCGAATCTCTGAAATCAACTAGATTGGGTCACTCCAATTGAATCACTTTTCAGGTGTTGAAGTGCCTAAGATCGGATCTCACCGGGTCAGGTAGAAATGTCAGCATAAGTGCAATGAAGCAGAAGGGATATATTAAAAAATTAAAGCTTAGACACCTAGAAGGAACAAGGAAACGACACTAACCTATCCCATCCTCAAGGAACCTAGGTCACTACTCACATAGCATATGAGATGCAAAATCAGAAGAAGGTAAAAGCATAGCAACAGAAGAAAACATTTTTAGATCAAAGGTCAACAACTAAGAACAGACTTTTTATAAAACCCTAAAGCAGGACAAAGATAAAATAGAACAAGCATGCATAATATGAAGATCTAAAGCATCAAGAACTTTAACCCGGAAAATAAGAACATCAGTGGAGCAGTAGCAAAACAAAGGAAAATGATCAAAGCTAAAAAAAAAGATAAAAGCTTAAAAACTTAGATCAATATGCACCAAATAGAACACACCCCTAAACTATGCAGGAAAGTAAAGAAAAACAGAAGATTAGCAAAAACCTTAAAAGAAATATGGGTTTAACATCAAGAACACTAAGAACAAAAGATAGAAAACATTAAACCTAAGAAAAAACCTAAAATGGCAAAAAGAAAGACTACTCATAAATGGAGGCGTTTTAGGGCTTATATAATGTTTAGGAAAAATCCCCAAAACACATAAAAAACAAAATACAATCATTAGACTGGGTCTTGGGTCAGGTCCATTCCTGATTCGAGTTGGTCGGGTCAGAGCATGTTTGGCTCGAGCTGAGTAGTGCTTGTGATCGAGCCATGTAAAAATGGTGCAGAGACGAGACAAGATTTGGTTCGATTACCGGATTGAGCATAAGTTGGTCTAGCTCGATCACAGGATCGAGCCGTGAAGTGCATGCGCGATCGAGGTGTGGCCGAGTGAGAGCTTCGGGAGTGATCGAGCCAAAGTGGATATGGCTCGATCACGAGATCGAGCCAAGGATCAAGGTAGCTTCGGGAGATTGAGTCGGGTGGAAGTGTTGCGGTTGAGGCAAGAGAGAGATGCTCGGGAGTGATCGGGCCAAAGGAGATATGGCTCGACCATGAGATCGAGCCAAGGATCAAGGTGGCCGAGAGAGTAAGTTGGACCGAGATGAAGAGAGGTCGAGCCTAGAAAGAGAGATCGAGTCGTGTAAAGAGTGGCTCGATCATGAGATCGATCCGGGCAAAGAGAGTGATCGAGCCAGACTTGGATGTGGCTCGATCACTGGATGGAGCCAAAAGAGTTGCTGAGATCGAGCCGGGCCTTGTGCTCGTTCCGTTCCACGCATTTTTCGTTCATCTTATGAATTCTCACAAATCATCCTAAAAACTCCTGAAAAATCTCCAAAATGCATGCATATGCAAAGGCTAATGCAAAAATCCCAAAAAATCACAAATGTTTCAATAATAACTATAAATGCAACATATGAACACTTAAAGACCTAAAAATTGATTCTAAATGACTTCTAAAAACAATGAAAATACAGAGACATCAAGCCGAGAGAAAAATTCAGCGAACTAGGTGGCTGCCTCAAGACGAAATTCCCCAGCAGGGAACCAAACCCTTATTGTAGGGAAACACAAAAGCAGACCTTGGAACTAACGGAAATGAATCTAGGAATAGGGGAATGTCAAGAAACATTGTGATTACCAAAATCAGGTTGGCGACTCTAACGAGGAATGCATAAGCTTCAATTCTTTCCTCTACAGCAAGTACCACAAAAAAATTAGTGGAACCCATCAAGGTGAAAGCGGAAAATTCCATGCCAGGAGTAGATGACTAGAATGGAGAGACTGATCCCCCACAGCGAACCCGGGAGGAATTACACCAAATGGCATCAACTCCGCCTTTTAAGAAAGGAATCAACATGATCATGGGAAACCACCAATTCAGCCTGAACTCAGTCATCGCAATAAAAGCTTATGGACGTAGCACGGCCTCGTGTGAGAAATGAGAGGTCAAATCCCAGAAAGACGGGGAACCCATCTTATTCACCGATATGGATACCATCGGGCTCGACGTCCCTCACATCGACCCGTTGGTCATTGACCTCATCCTCGAAGAATACAAAATCGCAAGAAACGAAAATGGACATAGACCAATCACGAATCGAGGGCCCCTCACACCCTTAACTAGATTCACAAATGAGACCTCTATGACGATCAGGAAGATCATACTGCTTATGCACGCAGAAAAATATCAAGGATGGTGAAATTCACGGTAATAGAAAGACTAGCGATATATAATGCAATCCTAGGAACACCCTGGATTAACTCAATGAAAGTCATACCCTCCACTTACCACCAGTGCGTCAAGTTATTCCCTACTAAGGAGGGGATTAAAACCATCAAAGGAAGCCAAAGATCGATCCGAGCCTGTTACTTAGCTGAGCTCAAACTTAGGAAAGGGTCCTTATAGGAATTATAGATAAGGGAACCAACCCCACCCTTAGAACCGGTAAAGAAGAGCCCAAGCTAGAAAAAGTAACACAATATTACATCTACCCAGAACGCTGCATCAAGATAGGATTGAAGCTGCATAAAGATGTAAAGGATGAATTAATTCTTTTTCAAAAGGAAAATAAGCATACTTTTTTCCTGGAACATGATAGACATGCCCAGAATAAGCTGAGACATCATGTTCCATGAGCTGAACGCTGACCCAATCTACAAACCGGTCAAGCAGAAGAAGCGCAAACTGGGTGCCGAACGAGCTCAGGCAGTCTGTGACGAGGTGGAAAAATTGTTGGGCGCAGGGTCAATCACTGAGGTGAAATATTCGGAATGGTTAGCGAACCCCATGGTGCTCAAGAAAAAGAACCAAAAATGGAGAGTATGCATCGATTTCATCGATCTAAACAAAGCATATCTGAAATACAGCTTCCTGTTACCAAACATCGAGCAAATCGTCGAAGCCACAGCGGGCTACAAACTACTCTCATTCATGGACGCCTTCTCTGGTTATAACGAAATACTTATGCATCCAGACGACCAGGAGAAAACTATTTTCACTACGGACAATGGCATTTACTGCTATAAGGTGATGTCTTACGGCCTGAAAAACGCCAGCGCAACTTACCAACTCTTAGTCAATAAGATGTTCTCGGAACAGCTCGGCAAAGTGATGGAACTCTATATAGACAACATGCTCATAAAGTCCTCCGACGAAGACGATCATGTGGGCGATCTGTGCACCTGTTTCCAAATATTGAACACTTACGGGATGAAGTTAAATCCAGCAAAGTGTACCTCCGCAGTGACCTCAGGAGAATTCTTAGGCTACTTGGTGACCAGGAGGCGAATCAAAGCCAACCCCAAGCAAATCAAGGCTTTGATGAGGATACCATCACCCAAGAACACAAGGGAGGTGAAGAGGCTAACCAGCCGCATAGCAGCCTTAACACGGTTCATATCCAAGTCAACAGACAAATGCCTTCCGTTTTATAAACTCCTGAAGGGGAATAAAAAAATTATTTGGAACGAAGAATAAGAGGTGGCGTTTAAAGACCTAAAGACCTACCTAGCGACGCCTCCCGTCCTGTCAAAACTGCAAGATGGGAAGACTCTATATCTTTACATTGCAGTATCACTGCACGCAATCAGTTCAGTCCTTGTGCACAAAGAAATGGGCAACCAAAAGCCAATTTTCTACCTCAGCAAAATCCTAGACGATGCGAAAAACAGATACCCGGCCGACAATAGAAAAATTGGCTTTCGCAGTAGTACACTCTGCAAGGAACCAATGTTCGTACTTCCAGTCACACTCAGTCATCGTATATTCCAATCAACCGCTGCGGGAAAACCTACACAGTCCAAACCAATCGGGGAGATTGTCAAAATGGGCTGTCGAACTCAGTGAGCGCGATATAGAATTCAAAAGTAGAACATGTGCGAAGTCCCAAGTCTAACCATATTTCTTGATAGAATTACCTCCTGAGATAGACATCGCATCCAAAGCCAACGAGGCACGATGGTCTTTGTACATCAACAGAGCTAACTCGAAACACGGCTCATGAGTAGGGATAAGACTAATCACCCCAACAAGGGATATGATCGAACAATCATTTTGGCTGAACTTCGCAGCGTCAAACAACGAAGCCGAGTGTGAAGCAATGATCGATGGCCTGCGCCTAGCGGTGAGAATCGAGGAAAAATGAGTCAGAGCCTACTACGACTCCCAGCTAGTTGAAAACCAATTTAGCGGCCACTACAAAACAAGGGACGGCATGATGAAAGTGTACTTAGATATAGTGAAAACTTTATCTATAGACTTTGCGGAGTTCGACTTAAATCAAAATCCCCAGGGGAGAAAACACTCTCGCCGACAAACCACCAGAGTCATACCCGTCGAAACCATTGATAAACCTAGCATCTCTGCCCTAAAGACATATGTGTCATACAAGAACAAAATCAAGGAATACAACGCAAATCCAGACCCAGAGGACATCGAAGACGACGAGTTTCCAATGGAAACAGACGAGGTCAAGGTTGAGTTAGATTGGAAGACAAAAATACTCGCGTACATAACTGACGAGAACTTACCACCAAAGAAATGGGACGCCAGGAAACTCAAAGCCAAAAGCGCCAGATATACCCAACTGGACGGGAACCTTTATAAATGGAGCGTATGTGGCCCATTGCTGAAGTGCATATACGAACACGAGATCCACGACAGAGTGTGAGGAAATCACTTAGGCGGCAGAGTAATGGCTTTCAAAATAAAACGATATGACTATTATTGGCCGACCATGATCACAAATTACGAAACAACACGCCCTTAAATGCGAAAAATGCCAAAATCATGCACCATTGATATACATGCCCACTGAGGAGATGCAACATCACAACACCATGCCCTTTCATGCGATGGTCCATGGACGTAATTGGCCCTATGCACATGTCGAAGCAAAAATGTTTCTTTCTCGTCCTAACAGACTATTTTTCTAAAATGATAGAGGCCAAATCATTCGCTAGAGTCAAATCAGAGAATGTAGAATCCTTCATCTGGAAGAACATAATATGTCGCCACGGAATTCCCTATGAAATTCATACCAACAACAACCCTCAATTCACCTCTAATAGGTTCAAGGATTTTTGTGAAAGACTGAGGGTTAACCTAACTTTCTCAACTCCGTATTATCCACAAGCTAACGACCAAGCCGAGGCCGTGAACAAGACAATTTTGGATGGCATAAAGAAGAGACTAGATGCAAAAAAGGGGAGATGGGCCGAAGATTTGGAAGGGGTACTCTGGTCTTATTGGACAACGCCTAGGAGGGGTACCAACGACTTGCCGTTTGCTAATATGGTATCGAGGCAGTAATACCAGCCGAGACCGAAGTCCCAAGCCTCAGGCGCGAGCTAGCACCTCGAAACACAGATCAGAATGAACAGATACTCATAGACATAGCCAACACAGTCGATGAGAGGAGGGATCGGGAAACCATAAGGTTACCAAACTACCACAATGCTGCAGCTTGATTCTACAACAAAAACTCAAGCAGCGACGGTTCGATGAAGAAGAGCTGATATTACGGGAAGTTTATCTGCATGGGTAGAGAACAATGTAGGAAAGTTGGGAATCAGATGGGAAGTGTCGTACAAATTCACCAAAATAATTATACCAAGAGTCTACGAGTTGGAGGACGCATATGGAAATGAAGAGAAACACCCTTGGAACGTCCAGCATTTGAGAAATTATTTTGTTGAGATTTTAGCAGCTTGTATTTCCATCATTTATTTACACATATTATAGACCGAACACAGTGAATTACGACCAAGGCTTGATCCCCAACTTAGGGGTACGTAGGCAACTCTGCTTAGGGAGTTCAACTAATCTTATTAATTAATTTATCGACGTCCTTTTTCTTCATTCCCATTTGTCTACTCCTCTATACTCCGACCCAGCCCGCCCGTCCTGTCCTTATTAACTTTTCTCAAAAAGGGGGGAGATGTATTTGTCCTCTACACTCCGACCCAGCCCGCCCGTCATTTTCTTATTAATTTTTCTTAAAAAATGGTGGAGATGTATTTGTCCTCTATACTCCGACCCAGCCCGTCCGTCCTTTCCTTATTAATTTTTTCTCAAAAATGGGGGAAATGTATTTTTCCTCTATACTCCGACCCTGCCCGCTCGTCGTTTCCTTATTAACTTTTCTCAAAAAATGGGGGAGATGTATTTGTCCTCTATACTCCGACCCAGCCCGTCCGTCCTTTCCTTATTAATTTTTCTCAAAAAATGAGAGAGATATATTTGTCCTCCACACTCCGACCCAGCCCGCCCATCCTTTCCTTATTAATTTTTCTCAAAGAATGGGGGAGATGTATTTTGTCCTCTACACTCAAACCCAACTAGGGGCTCCTCGCAAACACAAAATCCGGAGCCCAAACATGAAACCAACATCCTTGTACACCAGCTCGCAGAAAAGGACAAACCACAACATTTTTTTATCGATTCCACCCATCCTATTTGCCAATATTCTGCCGAAATTGAGGGGAGAAAACCATTATATACCTAACACGTCGTTACACCGGTAAATCGATCTAAACCTTTAGTTTTCTTTTTCCTATAATACAATATTCAAAACAAAACGATTATTTACACACACCACTTTGTACGATCTGGCCAGTCGTACAACACATCGTACACCCCCCAGTGGGTATTAGCCTGAGAAATCCTCATCATGGAATGAGCGCTAAATCCGAGCCCCGCCTCGCAACAATGCATTGAAAAGAATCACAAAAATTTCAAAGGTTGGAACATTTATTGCTTATTTAACATTCATTCTCTTGAATAGAGAACGGTATTGTATAACAATAACTTGATACAGAGCATATGGTTACCACCAGGAAAACGTCTAAGGAGTCGTTTAAACAAACACGCTAAACACCTGGGTAAAGACCTAAATCGGGCCTAGCCCAAAAGAAGCATATGAAGGTAACGCCCAAAAGTCAAACCCAAATAGTCACATAAATTAAGCTAACTTAAAGTTTAGGTAAAGCCTCCCCAGTCACTGATAAAAAGATTTTTTCTAGGTATCAATCCCCATCATACGTTATCATATCATTGTAGTATAGATGGGTTGTCAAACCAGTCAGGTGTGATGCTAACAATCAAGATGAAATGGTTCTCTTAAGTCAAGCCAAACAATAAAAATGGGGGTTTACTAATAGGTCCTAAAAAGCAAAACATGCAGATAACTAAAACAGAACAAAGGAGAAGCATGCTTAAGTAAAAGGTAAATGGCAAGTGAAACAAAAACAGAGGAAGTGAAAGAGTAAAAGATGCAATCAAAGAAAGGATCCTTAAGGATGGGATAATTGGGTAGCGTTCCTCCTCAAAATCTCTAAGTTTCTAACATACCTCAAACAAGAGCTATCCTTAGACGATAGATTCATAAGCAATCAAATCCAATTCCTTGAAAGATCACCTTAAATTAGGTGGTATCTAAACCTAACTTCTGTTAGCAGAAGTATACCTAGTAGGCATTACGAACCAATCTAGCTAAGCCAATAAGCGCCTTAAACATCTAATTTCTTAGGCTGAGATGCAGATCCTAAGCATCTAAGTCCCTAGGCTAGGATGTGAAAATCTCTGAAATCACCATGATCTAAGGTCAAACAACAAATAACAGACTTTATAAAACCCTAAACCTAGTGAAGAANGATGAAAAATCAGAAAAACATGAAGACATAACTACTAAGGAAAACATTTAGATCTAACGTCAAACAAAAAATAACAGACTTTATAAAACCCTAAACCTAGTGAAGAAGACAAAAACGAACAAAGATGCAGAAGATGAAGATTTAAAACGTCAAGAACACCAACACAAAAAATATGAACATCAATGGAACAGTAACGAAAAACAGAGGAAATGATCAAACTAAGAACAAGATTAAAAGCTTCAAAAAGTAAATCAACATGCACCAGATAGTTCACAGCCCTAATCTATGCAGGAAAATGAAGAAAAACAGAAGATTAACATAAACTTAAAAGAAATCTTGGTTTCAAAATGAAGAACACTAAGAACAAACGAGAAAAAATGAAAACCTAAGACAAAACCTAAAAATGGCAAAAGAAAAGACTTCCCGGAATGGAGGCGTTTTTAGGGCTTTTATAGTAGTTCAGAAAATCCCTAAATATGCTAAAAGACAAATGAATTAAAAAAACGTAATGATTGTGTGAAGAAGTCTGGTGAAAAATCGAGATGGAACGATCTGGCAGATCGAGCTTGGATCAAGCTGGAAGATCGAGCTGGGCTCGAGCTGGCAGATCGAGCTGGGATCGAGCTGGAATCGAGCTAGCTGATCGAGCTGGGATCAAGCTGGAATCGAGTTGGGCTCAAGCTAGAATCGAGCTGGTAGATTGAGATGGGCTCAAGTTGTGATCGAGCTGGGATCGAGCTGAGCTCGAGCTGGAATCGAGCTTGCTGATCGAGCTGGGATCGAGGTGGGCTTGAGCTGTTTGATCGAGCTGGAATCGAGCTGGGCTAGAGCTAGGATCGAGGTGGGCTCGAGGTGGGATCGAGCTGGGCTCGAGCTGGGATCGAGCTGGGCTCGAGTTGTCTGATCGAGCTAGGCTGATCGAGCTGGAATAAAGTTGGAATCAAGCTAGGATCAAGCTGGAATCGAGCTGCTTGATCTTGGCACTTTCTTCTCCTTCTTCAACTTGTGCAATAATAGTCTGAAAACTCCCGAAAGTCCAGAAAAATCTCCAAGATGCACATGTGTGCAAATGTAAATGCAGAATTTCCTAAAAATGCAGACTTACTAATAAAGTCCTATAAATGCAACATGTTGACATCTAAATGACCCTAAAATGGTGGTAAATGACTTCTCAAGACCACTAAAATACATAGACATCAACTCCCACAAACTAAATCTTTGCTTGCCCTAAAGCAAATAATTCAGAAGTTAGGATAAGAAGTTTGAAAATGGGAACTCACAACCAAAACGTGCTGATAAAATAGGGAATATTAATGTCCAGGTTACTAGATCTAGAATTAAATCCTAATCTCATCCTACTTAAAAAATTTATCCATACTCATCACAGTTCATTACAGATCAGTTCCAACTTCCACAATGCATTCAAATTCATTTACCCTTTTAATATTCTTTAAGCAGGAACCACGAATCAAGTCATGTGCGTTCAATGAACTCATTTGGTCAAAGGACAAGTTAAGGAGTAAAAATGACCCCTTCATGCAATAGCTAACCATTCAGAATAGGTTTCTCTCAAAAGAAAATGAGCTTTAGCCTTTTGTTCCCCTTTTGATGTAAGTAGCCTCCTCAAGCATGTCACAACACAGCTCAAAATTGTTCTCCCTTGCTTGAATCATCAAGAAGATCGCATGCCGAATTCCTTTGGGAATTAATTGGCACAAGGCCATCCCTCGACGGCGTGCGTACCTGACCAGCATTTCCGAGACAGGAAAACAAAATCTGCAGGTTTTGAAGAAGATTTTGAAGACAGTAACAAACCCAGGTGGGGGGTTGTCTGGAAATTGGCCAGGTTCAGGAATGAGGAACCTGATATCGGAAAGGAAATCGAATTGTCCCCAGATCAACACCACGGACGCGATAGTTGAGAGAGTGTCAGAGAATCTCATAATCCTAGGGGCCCCAACCGCCTTGGATTTCACGCCGGAAATTATCGGCGTCCCGATGCTGACACTAACCTCAGGATGCGACGATGAACTTCTACTCCGGGAATCGAGGGCGGGTTGTTTGGACGTAGTAAGTGAACTGAGACGGAGGAGAAATTATAAAAGAAGGAGGAAGGGATATAAAGAGCTGAGGAAGATCAAAAGAAATCCAAACAGTAAAATGAAAATTGGGAGAGAAATCGAAAACCCTAGCAGAAATTAAAAGAAAGAAGACAAAAATGAGTTTTTTTACCTTGTCACATCCTGGAGAAAAAGAGAAACGGCGGTTGAAAATGGAGTGGAGAGAAGCGGTTCCACCCACTTGAAGGAGAGAGAGGCAGTAATAACTGTCTCGGGAGTGGCAAGTTACTTTTATAGAGCAATGATAACCATCTAGCCTATTTTTCAAATTTTAAATTTCGAAACAAGCAAAACTATCTAGAGTGACCTAGAGAATATAAAAGAATGTTGGGATTTCCAAACCTTGTTTTATTCGAAGTTATAACCAGGTCTAAATGAGCATTAAGCGCAATGAAACATAAGGGATCTATTAAACTACAACTTAGACACCTAGGAGGAACAAGGAAACAACACTACTGTTGAATCAAGACTTAAAATTAGGTTAGGTCTTAGATTATGTGGGCAAAAGCTCTGAAGAATTTCATATCTCGTTTAAGAATGATTACATGAGTATTTATAGTGAAAATACATGCTTA
>OVBE01013004.1:0-13005 GCA_900406425.1 Iberis pinnata
GGCAAATTAAAAATAATATTAAAATAAAAAATTAGTAACATACATAATTATATTTAACTTATATAGAATTTGGAACTTAATAGTTTAAACAAAATAGTTTAAACAAAACAACATACACAAAAAATTACAAAAAAGTAAACATTCATCAACTAATAACAATTAACAACAACAACAAACAAACAAAACAAACAACACAAAAAAAAATCAAATGACAAAACGACCACCACCGATCATCTCCTCAAACACACAAATTTCATCTCCATCTTCCATCATTACCTGTAAATAAAAAGATGATTTTTTAATTTATAGTTAAACTTAATATTATATTAATTAAAGGTTAAGAGTGCAAACCGAATGAGGAGTTAAATTTGGTGATAGTCGGTGGCCATGATAAATAAATCGAACAGAGCCATATTTTATGTTTGTATGTTTGCAATACCCAAGCATTAGTTTTTTGATTCTTGTATAAACATTGATATGAAATTTATATTAGAATCCCTGGTTTATGTTTGTAATCAACATTTCAAAAATAAAATTAAAAATGTATATTAGAGGTTAAAATGTTTAAATATTTATTTTTCATGAAATAGAAAAAATTAATATGTTGGTCCACAAGCTTTAGAATCACCCTATTAACCTTATCGATTTCAGGAGGTGGAGATCTCCTAGAAACACACGATTCTGCAGTAGTAGTCAATGAACTCATTTTAAGAGAGATAGAGAGAATAATATTGCTTGATATGTTTGAGAGATAGAGAGACAAACGATAATTTATAGAAAAAGAAGAAAGGTGTCGTGTATGGAAAAACCGTAACTTTATCTCTATTTTTCAACTTTCGAGAGCCATTAAAGTAAGCTATAATAATACCTAGTAGACTATGTATTAGGTTACTATAATGATACCTTTGAATACATTTCATATTTGATATATCTGAACATGTATTTAATGCAATATTTGTATAATAGTTTAAAATATTTCTATAAATTATTTAACAATCAATTTTCTATCTACATCTATTTTGTGATAAATTAAAAAAATCTATTTTGTGCTGAATGTCAACAATGGGTTCAAGAAGAAAAGAATATATATTATCAAGTTTACCAGATCATCTTCGGGTCATAATAATATCTTTCTTACCTTTCAAAGATGCTAAAAGACAAGCGTTCTATCTAAACATTGGAAGAATATATGTTATGAGATGACCAATATCTCTTTCAAAGAATCCC
This sequence comes from Iberis pinnata, assembly GCA_900406425.1. Taxonomy (NCBI): domain Eukaryota; kingdom Viridiplantae; phylum Streptophyta; class Magnoliopsida; order Brassicales; family Brassicaceae; genus Iberis; species Iberis pinnata. The sequence continues at coordinate 1,228 of OVBE01013004.1, forward strand.
AAGTCGTGTCATTTTTGGTTGCCGAAGAGGAAGAAACCAGAATAGTCTCTAGGGCTTCGTTTATTCACTATACAATTGAGTGGATGTCAAGATTTTCTGGTGAATGCATCAAAAGTTTTGAGTTTTGTCTCTCTAATCCGGTTGGTTTTGAATCAGAGAACAAGCTATTGATCGACTTCGCGGTCACTAAACAAGTAAAGTATATAATTCTTAGTTTCTCATACAATACTCAAGAAGTAATAGAAGCAATTGTGTTTCCTTTACTAGAAATTTTTTATAATCCAAATTCTCTTGAGTCATTGAAGCTATTAGGTTGTGAATTTGATCCATCAAGGTTTTGGAATTCGAATTCGATAAAATTTATATGCTTTGGTTGGATGAATCTCAAGAATATAATGTATTTGATATCAAGGTCTCCTATTTTAAAATCTTTAACCATCAAAAATTGCTGGAACATTGGTCTTGAGATAATAACCGGATACAATAACCAGTTAACTGAGTTGATATTCGAGAATTGTAAATTCACCACGGAGTATACTACACTCAACTTGACAAATATTCAAAGTTTCAAGCACATTGGCAAATTTCACTATTTTCAATTCATGGAAGCAGATAGAATGATGAAAGAAGCATATATGGATTTAGCAAAAGAAACTAAATATGATGACATGACATGAACACATATTTGTAGTATGCTTTATGATATGTCATCAGCCAAGATGTTAACGGTATATCCATTTCTCATTTAGATGAATCAAGAAAGTGATGATCCGACTCGTTTGCAAGCACCAATGGAGACAAAACATTTGGTTATAAAGACAAATATGCAACCAAATGAACTTGTTGGTATTAGATCCATGATCAATAGTTGCCCAGATTTAGAAATACGAACATTTCTTATGATTCCTCCAAGACCGATCTTAGCTACAGTTTTCAGGTTGATTTAGAGAATTATTGGAGTCAAACTATAACACACAAATGTTTGAAATCGACTTTAAAAGTCGTGGAAGTTAAAAATTTTAGTGGATGGTTTAGTGAAGTATTAATGTTGCAATATTTGATTAAGCATGGTCTTGTGTTAGAAAGAGTTGATCTTCATTTGACATGTGGATTACAAGACGGTAAAAAGATTTTGGCTCGTGCTGCTGCTGAATTGATAGGACGTAAGTTTGTGAGAGGATCAAAACAACTAAGGGTTGTTATACATAGTGTTTGAAGAAAATGGTCAATGTTGAACAATATGTTGTAGTAAATGTGTTAATATAATGAATTTTGTTTTCTTCTACTATGTTTCCTCAAATCTATTATATTTTTGAAATTCTTCTTTCTCTATCTCTCTCTCATCCAGTTATATTTGGAAAGAGAAAAAGGTAATTATATTTTTGATACGTCCTGGTTGTTTCCGGTCTTATCTTTTCGTGCTAATTGATTTTTGGCGTCATTGGCTAATTGGTTTTCCTTTTCCTTCTTATTTGGGTTTTTTTAAGTCCCACATCTGACTTAGGTTAAGGATCCTTCTGCTGGTTATCTGAAAAATTGGAAACTTTTTGGGAGAAATCGGCTGAACTATTGGAACACCTTTGATGGGGAAAGAGTACCCCGCAATTGGTTGCCGTTAGAACCACTATCTGAATCATCCACAAGTAAGTAGTCGTTTAGGTTTTCTTATGGTCCATCAGAGTTGCGTAACATTTTATGTGTGCTTTGCTGCAAGTGCTTCGTCTTAGTGTTTGTCTGTCACTATGAAAAATCCCATCCCATACCCGAAGCTCGCAAACTAAAAAGTTCCTAGGGGGCCCAGCTCAGCAGGACTCGGTGGTGCTCAGGAGGCAAAGACTCCCAAGGATCAAGCTCTCACGGAGATGGACCCTATTAAGGTCTCTAACTTATCTTGTGGTGATCATCGTCGGGATAAGGTTGTAAGCTCTAGCAAGAAAATGTCTAGTCTCCCTCCAATTCGGCGTAGCAGTCGCGATCTCGAGGCTTTATTGGAGAAAAGCACTCGCACTCAGGAGGCATCCTCAGTCGATGTTCATGATCATAGCGGATTCGCCTTCAACTTCTTTTGGATGAACCAGTCTTCTATGGTGGAAGAAGGGGACCTTTGCACATAGGTGATGTCCAAACTTTTCCTAGGTGGGCCTAAAGTTTAAAACAACAGGTCGCTTTCTGTCTAGAGGGAATACGCTGACTGGGATCATTCCCATGACGAGGTAAGATCATGATGCTTTTCGTATCAACTTTCCTTTTGTTTTGCGATTAAGAAATTGGCTTCCATTTCGATTGAGATACGCTTTATTTTTGATAGATTGTGGCTCTAGCAAACCGACTGGTAGGAGTTTTAGATGACGAGATGAGTAAAGCGAAGAAGAACTCTGAGATCAAGTTGATCGAAGATGTGACTGCGAGAGCTGATAAGGCTATCTATGAATTGAAGACTACAGTGATGCGGGTGTAAATGCTGATAGATGAGAACATTGGGTTGAGGGCTGAAGTAGTTAATTGGAGGATCTGAGGAAGAAGGATGTAGAGAGGCTGGGTACGGAGGTAGCTCGTCATGATAAGGCCAAGAAGGATTTGAAGAAGGAGGTGGCTTCCATGGCCAAGGAGCTGGCATGCCTCATGAAGGATATGGATGACCGGATGGAGCAAAATCTTAAAGAGAAGGAAGATGAGATGACGACACAGTTCATCAGAAAGATGGATCGGGTAAAAGGAAGGTTGCGAATGAGCGAGTGTATCTGGATAATTTAATGCAGGTGGAACAGATTAAGTGTAACCTCGAGCTGATTAGACTTTTGATATAGGGTGAGACCACTCTGGATACGGAGCAGAAGGATTTAGAAAACGATCTTGGTGGTTTCAACAAGGAGCTGGCTATGTTGGACTTCGAGGAGCTAAACATGGAGAAGGACTGGACGGCGAAGCCCAGTGGGTCCAACCTGAGCGAGCCCTCTGAACCCAACTTGGCTGAAGAAATCAAACCTTACGGTACGAATGTCCCATCTCTGAACCCTATTGAAGATGTCGTCATTTGAGGGAATAAGGACGAGGATATTGATGAAGAGGAGACTAGAAATGAGGAGGTCGAGGGGCTCGATGCCGATGCAGGTGGAGCTCTTAACAAGGAGGTAGAAGTCGCGGTGCACATTGGAGAAGTTTTAGCTGTTCAAAGAAAATAAGCCCCCGGAGGGGATGAAGACAATGCAACCAACCAAGACCCGCACGCCTAGAAAACTCCTCATCTCATCCTATTTGCCTTTTTAAAAAAACTCTTTTGAACGTTATGTGAACTTGAAGTTGGTGCGGGGGGAAGGGGGGATTTAACCCATAACCTTTACATTTATTTAATTTATGTTGGAGTTTCAGTTTATGTCTTTGCATATTGCTGCTAAGCATCCGCTTCGAGCTAAGTTTGTATTAAGATCCTTTCTAAATGTAAATGATATTTGCTGGAATGATATCGTGTGTTCTTGCTAGCTAAGATCTATATACGCTTTATCATTAAGATAAACCGTGTAAGACATCATACTTTATTCGAGGGATCGAATGTTCAAATGCGGAGTGAGTGTTTCAGTTGTTGACAGCGTTTTGTCATATGCCTTAATATAATATTGCGAGACTGGGCTCATTTTTAGCGCTTATACCTTGTTGAGGGTTGCTCAAGCTGATACCCATTAGGGGGTATGAGATGTATTGTATGACTGGCTAGGTCATACAATGTGGTGTGTTTGATTATTTTCGTTTTGAGTGTTGTGCTATAATGAAGAAGTATTTAAAGGTTTAGGTAGTTTTACCAGAGAAACAAAAGTTGAGGGCTTAGGTAGTCCTTCGCAGGGGTAGAAGGTGAAGGCTTAGGTAGTCCTTCGCAGGTGTATTATAGTATTCTCCCCTCGATTTCATCAAAGTATTATTAGATAGGATGGACGAAAAAGATAAAGACTAGAATGGTTGGTGATGGATAGCTTGGTTAACTTTAGGTGGATAATCATGTTAGTTGGGTGAGACATGGCATTTTGTACGTCCTCGAGCTAGACCATCAATTTAGCAAGATCCCCCGGTTGAGGCGGGATGGTTCTATAATGTAGAGGACGAATACATCTCCCTAATGTTTTGAGAAAAATTCATGAAGAAGGAGAGGGCGGACATGGTCAGAGTGTAAAGATGAATGCATCTCCTCCATTTTTTGAGAAAAATTCATGAAGAAAGAGAGGGCAAGTTGAATCTGACTGTGAAGGACGAATACATCTCCCCTATTTTTTGAGAAAAATTCATGAAGAAGGAGAGGGCATGCTGGGTCGGAGTGTGAAGGACGAATACATTTCTCCTATTTTTTGAGCAAAATTCATGAAGAAAGAGAGGGTGGGTTGGGTCGGAGTGTGAAGGACGAATACCTCTCCCCCATTTTTTGAGAAAAATTTATAAGGAAATGGATTATGCGAAATTGAAATAATCAATAACTATATTTGAATTCCTTAACGGAATTGCCTACGTACCCAGAAGGTGGGGATCAAGCCAAGGTCGTAGTTCACTAATTGAAAAGTACAATTATGCGTGAAAACAAAGGGGAAAGAATTTGGTAATCGTTAACAACATATTTCTTCAAGTGATGAGCGTTCCAAGGGTGTCGCTCCTCGTTTCCCTATGTGTCCTCTAGTTCGTACACTTCTGGTTTGATGATCTTGGATATTCTGTATGGTCCTTCCCATTTGATTCCCAGATTTCCTGCGTTCTTTTCCGCTCTAGTAAGGAAGACTTCTCAGAGCACCATGTCTCCTTCGACGAATCGTCTCTTTCTGATCTTCTTGTTGTAGAATCATGCTGCGTTGTTATGGTAGTTTTGCAAACGTATCGTCGCCTGGTCTCTCCTTTCATCAACGATTTAGTTATGTCAATGAGCATTTGATCATTTTGATATGTGTTATGAGGTGCTAGCTCAAATATGAGGCTTGGGACTTTGGTCTCAAGCTCTACCACTACTAGCTCAGGTATGACCGCACCATGAACTACGAATGGCTTGTTCCCTTTATAATGGGTACGTAGGCAGCCCGAAATAAGGGTCAAGCTATAACAAAAAAGCTGTTTTGGGGGGGGGGTGGAATAGACGCTCTCATTACCTTTCTTTATTCAATATAAATTCAGTTCATTACCGACTTCCCACTCAGAAGGTATCAAAATAAAATATGTTGAGTCAACACTCCCCGAGATGATCCTCATAAAAACAAAAATAAAGCAGAGTTGACACTCGCCTAGACGATCCTTTTAAAAACAAAAATGAAGCTAAGCCCAGACTCGCCGAACTTAACCTCGTAAAAAGTAAAAAGCCAAGCCCAAGCTCGCAGTGACGTCCTAGCTAAACGTTCACTATAAGAATAAGGAACAAATAAGTAATAACACTTGCACCCGAAAAGCCGAAATACACTCGTACTTCCTAGCGTACCACGACCCCTCATAAGCCGAGCCCAGACTCGCAGGATCGTCGGCAACCTAGGACAAACAGAAAAATATGGGGTTTACGCAAGCTCGCACCTACGCCAAGATTTGCCGAGCAACCGCAAATTCGACCCCAAAAATAATTGTAGATAATAATAACAAAAATTCGAACTTCTGAAACAAATATTTCCATTAAACAAAAGGTTTTTTACATAGCTCTGGAGGCGGCCCACCAAGCGTAACAAAAGAACAACAAAAAAAGAAGTTAAAATAAAATGCCATGCTCTGCAACCGCATCATCTACCCCAGCAGGATGAAACGACGAACCTTGATCATCAACAAGTTGAGGAACCTCCTTGGGAGTTCTCGAAGGACCCGCTAAATCCTCCTCAAATAGCTCAATCACCACTATCTTCTCTCGCGGCTCTTTCTTCACCGCGAGCTGATCACCAAGCGACTCACGCAGGGTGTCGGACACCGTCTCGCCAAAACCCACTACCATGTTGAAGAGGTCCCCAACTTTCTCATAACATGAAATTGCCTCGTCCAATGGCCGCAATGCACGCTTCTCCTCCAAATGTTGACGCACTTTAGCAAAATGCACCCAAGACTCGAATTTCCTAAGCATATGCGATCTTTGCTTGTTCGCATCATCATACCGAGTTGCAAGTGCGGCTTTCTCCTCACGCAGTTTCTTGACTTCGCCCTTGAGTTCAAGATTTTGAACAGCTAGTTCATCCATTTTAGCCTTTACGACTTTGCACTCAGCCTCAATACGCTACATCTATGCAGTTGCCCTCTCGGCTAGTAAATTCCTTTCCTGCGTTTGGGCATTGAGCCTCTCCCCCACATCCCCCAAGTCCTTAGCCCTTTTCTTATCCTCCTTGTACACTTCTAGAATTTGTCTTCGTAGTTACTCATATGAATTTTGCCTCACAAGCCAACCTCACCTTCAGCTTAAACCACCTAAACATGTGGTCTTTCATCATCCCCGTCAACATGACACACACAAATCAGCGCGACTTAACACAAATTAAATAAAGATATCACAAACGCGTACCCTAACATAAGACATGGCAAAGTCATTAAACAGCATTTCCAACATGTCGTTCTGCTCTTCCTCAGCAAAATACGTGAGAGGAATCAATCGACGAACTAAATCCCCGCATGCAACACGATCCTTGTACATCCGGAGAACGTTGTTATAATGAAAATCAAAAGGAACCTTCTCGGCATCCTTGAGGATAGTAATAAAATATTCTCATATTCTTTATTCAAAGAAATTGACAATGACGATGATGATTTAACCCAAAAACCACCATCCTTCCTTCCTGAGCCTTGATTTCCGCAAGCTATCTCATTCCTAGCAATACCTGTGACCATATAGGAGGTATAAGCAATTGCAACTTTGCTTAGTGAATGCGGTTTAATTCGCACCACTTCGCTCAAACAGATCAAGTTCCCAACAACTATCAATTAAATCAGTTAAGTTAAGTTCAATTCTTAGTTTTTATACTTAACCATTTTTCACATTTTTACTTAACCAGTTAGACTATCATGACCATCCAAACGCATCAGATTGGTCGCTAGTCTAATTGTCCGACTCAAATCTCATGGCCCTTGGCTCTCATGGCCGATTATACACATTTGGCTCCTCTGGCCTACTTTGCTTACTGATCGGCTCAAATCACATGGCCATCAGTTTACTTTCCAGCTCACATGGCCCTTATACACATTTCGGCTCAAATCACATGGCCTACTTTGTTCACTAATCGGTTCAAATCACATGGCCATCAGTTCAGTTTCCCGACTCACATGGTCGTAAACTCGGCATCATTGCCCACATCCATCCATCCTGGTCAACTTAACCACTCAGTGTCTTGCCACACAAGCATCAGTAAGGTCCACATGACCATCCGAACGGCACCATGGCCTTAGACTATCACTCAGACATGTCTAATCTACGGGTTAAACGCACTCACCTTTGTAAACCGGTCGGTTGACTGAATGATGCTTCTGAACCATGTTCTGATCACCCACAAACTGCTTCACTTGACTGATGCGGACACATGAACCGAACCCAGGAACTGAATTCACCAACTCGGAATGATTTTCCCCAACACTCGAACTTTCTCTCACCAAGCACTTTCTCTCTCTATGAACTGATAATTTTCGCATAAGAGTTTAAATGTGCGAAGTTGTCCAAGATTTATAGGAAAATCATGCATGAATGCAGTAGTACGGTTCAACACATTCAGTTTATACGTCAGTCTGATCAACACGCATCCATGCACGCAAAACGTGTTCAAAGGCGGGTTAAAATTGCAACACGTATGCGGACACGCGTCGCTTGTCGGGTAGGGTTCCACCACTCGAGCAAAACATGTGTTGATCGGACTGACGCATAAACTGAACGTGTTGAACCGCAATACTACATTCATGCATGATTTTTCCTATAAATCTCGGACCACCTCGCACATTTCAACTCTTCTACAAAAATTATCAGCTCATAGAGAGAGAAAGTGCTTAATGAGAGAAGTTCGAGTGTTGGGGAAAATCAGTCCGAATTGGTGCATTCAGTTCGTGGGTTTGATTCGTGTGTTCGCATCAGTCAAGTGAAGCAGTTCATGGGTGATCAGAACGTGGTTCAGAAGCATCATTCAGTCAACCGACCGGTTTAGAAAGGTGAGTGCGTTTAACCCGTAGATTATACTTGTCTGAGTGATAGTTTAAGGCCATGGTGTCGTTCGGATGGTCATGTGGACCTTACTGATGCATGTGTGGCAAGACAACATGATCTGAGTGGTTAAGTTGACCAGGATGGATGCTGTGGGCAATGATGCCGAGTTTACGACCATGTGAGTCGGGGAACTGAACTGATGTCCATGTGATTTGAGTCGATCCGTGAACAAAGTAAGCCATGTGATTTGAGCCAAAATGTGTATAAAGGCCATGTGAGCCGGAAAGTAAACTGATGGCAGGCCATTAAAACAGAGTTATTCTCACTAAATAAAAGAGATGATTTCGGACCCATTGTAATTACACCAGAAAATGTAATGCCAGTTGGATGCAAATGGGTTTTTGTGAGAAAAAGAAATGAGAAAAATGAAGTAACGAGATATAAAGTCAGGCTCATAGCACAAGGTATTTCTCAAAGACCAGGAATTGATTACGAAGAAACATATTCTTTGGTTATGGATGCAATCACATTTAGATATTAATAGGTTTAACGCCAGCTAAAAACCTTGAGATGTATCTTATGGATGTTGTGACTGCATACCTATATGGATCACTTGACAGTGATGTATACATGAAAATCCCAGAAAGATTAAAGATCCCAGAAGAACAAAAATGAGTGGTGTATCAAAATTTTATGTTCGATCAAATAACAACGGTCACTATACAGACTAAAGCAGCCTGGGCGAATGTGGTATAATCGCTTAAGCACATATCTATTAAAGAAAGGTATGTAAATAAATAAATTTTCCCTTGCGCCTTTATTAAGAAATCCCAAGATGGATTTGTGATTATAGTTGTGTATGTTGATGACCTGAACATGATTGGAACTAAAAAGAATATTGATGATGCACGAAATCATATGAAAGAAGAGTTTGAAACGAATGATCTCGAACATAATTTTTTTGTCTTGGACTTTAAATATAGCATCTCTAAATGGAATATTCTTGCATCAGTAAAATTATACTAAGAAAATCTTAAAGCGCTTTATATGGATAAAGCTAATCCTTTAAGTACTACAATGGTTAATAGATCACTTAATGCTGAAAAAGATCCATTTCGGCTTTGTGAAGATAACGAGGAAGTGTTAGGTCCAGAAGTACCATATATGAGTGCTATAGGTGAACTAATGTATCTTGCAAATTGCAATAGACCAGATATAGCATTTGTTACAAATTTGCATGCAAGATACAACACATTTCCTACCCATAGACATTGGAACATGATTAAACATATATTATGTTATCTTCAAGTACAATTGATTTAGGATTATGTTATCCCAGAAACTCTGGCCGTGGTCTAGTTGGTTTTGCAGATACTAGATATTTATCTAATCCATATAAAGCCCGATCGCAAACTGGATATATATGTTTCACAATGGGTGGAACTGCAATTTCGTGGCGTTCGCAGAAACAAACCTTAGTTGCTACATCTTCAAACTACGTTGAAATTATAGCACTTCACAAAGCATGTAGAGAACGTGTATGACTCAGAATTATGACCAAACACATCCAAGAAGCAAGTGGAATAACCGTGAATGAAGAACCTACGAAAATTTTTGTAGATAATGTTGCATGTGTTGCCCAAATAAAGGAGGGCTACATTAATAGCGAAATAACAAAACATATTCTTCCACGGTTTTTCTCTTACTCCCAAGAACTCGAGAAGAATAAAGAAATTGAAGTCCAATATATCCGTTCAAGTGATAATGCTGCAGATCTTTTTACAAAAGCGCTTCTTACTACAATATTCAGAAAACATATTCAGAGTATCGAGATGCGTCATCTACGAGCACTACAAGAAAGATTTAAGAATCCGACCACAATTTTGGTCGGAAAATGGTTAGAATTATGAATTTCTGACTATTTTTCTGACCAAAATGGTTTAGTCGGAACTTGAAGGTCGTAAAATATTTTGGTCGAAAATTAGTCAGAAAATATAGTCGAAAATTGGTCGAAAAAAATTGTAGTCGAAAATTGGTCAAAATATATTTCCGACCAATTTCCGACCATATTTTTTTATTTGGTTGGAAATTGGTATGAAAAATTTTCCAACCAATTTCCAGCTATATTTTTATTTGGTCGGAAATTATTTGGAAATATTTTCCGACCAGTTTCCGGCTAATTTTTTAAAACAATTTAAAAAAATTCAGAATAATTTTTATGAATAACAATATTTTAAAAATTAAAATTCCATAAAATATTTATAAAATATAAAATGGATAATGCTAATTTCATAACCTAGATAATCTAATTACTTAAACTTACATAATCTAATAACATAAACCTATATATTATTATTTGAAACTAAAGAATAATTTTGAAAGGATTTATAGAAATAATTTTTGTGGTGTAATGAAGAAGTGAAGCTCGACTTATATAGAAAAAATTGTCCGAGCAAATTCTTATAAAAAAAAAAATTGGTCGAAAATTGTATTACATTTTCTGACTAATTTCCGTCCAATTTTCAAGTTTGATCAGAAATTGGTCTTTAAATTTCTTAAATTTGTGACAAATTTTCCGACTAATCCTTAGGTTAGTCGGAATGTATTCGGAATTATTTTATTTTATTTTTTATTTTTCTTACCGAAAACAAATAAACTTTTAGAGTAAAAAAATATAATTTTTAGAAAAATATTAAAACAAATCCGACCAAATTCCAACAAATTTCGCAATTAGTCAGAATTTGGTAGTAATTTTTTAAAAAAAATTTAAAACTTTTTTATTTTAAAAAAATATTTTAACAATGAAAACAAGAAAAATAATAAGGTAATAAAATTTTTTAAAAATCCGACTAAATTCCGACAAATTTTTGGATTAGTTGAAATTTTTTAAAATAATTCTTTAATTTTTTTTTAAATAAACGACAAGTAGCGAAAATTTTAAAAAAATTAAAAAATTTTAAAAAATTCCGACCATATTCCTACTAATTCAAGAATTGGTAGGAATTTTTTCGGGATTTTTTTGTTTTTTCTTAGATGTTTTTTAATTTTCTACGACGAAAAATAGTAAATTAAGAAAAAAAATAAAATGAATTTTTGACCAATTCTTGGTTTAGTCAGAAATTAGTAGGAAATTGTGTGACCGACTAATTTGATTTGTCAAAAAATTTCGATCAATTTTCGACTAATTGTCCAATTAGTCGAAAATTGGTCGGAATATCGTTAAAAATATTTCTTACCACTTTTATAGTCGGAAATGGTAGTCGAAAATGTACATCATTTTCTGTTGTGGAGATTTTTAAAAGTTGGATGGTATTCATATTTTTTATGGGAGAATTTGTTATTGCTCTCTTTTCTTTATTGTAGTTTTTATCTCCATAGGTTTATCTTTTTTTTTTTTCACGAAAGAACGACTTCTTTATTTATCGGTTATGTGAATACATCTAGTGAATCGACACAACAGTAAGGTAAAGAAGTGCCAACAAAAGTAAAAACAACATTTCGCTCGCGAGATCGTCTAGCAAGTAGATCAGCTCTAAGATTAGACGTTCGGTGTTGGTAGATCAAGTTAAAAGCACCATAGTGCTCCTTTAGCTGGGAATATTCCTGTGATTCTGTTGCAAAGGCCGGCCACTCCAATGGGGAGTGTATCATCTGAGTCAGCTCGA
>OVBE01013005.1:0-13004 GCA_900406425.1 Iberis pinnata
GAGATTTGAGTAGTTAAAAGGATAATTAGTAGAATTCTTAGTGTTAAAAGAGTTATTGTTGGGATCCATTTATGAATTTTTTTCTGTGTCCAAATCAAATGAAACGAGTTTCTGTCTATAGATTAAAATTTTTTTATGAATTTTGATATAAAATTTATAAACATAAAAAATTATTTATTATAAATTAATTGAGTACAAATAATTTGGGTAAAAAAAAAAATCAAGAATCTCAACAACCAATCAAAATGTGACACATGTCTTCTCTACAATTCAACATGTTGAAAGTATTCAACTATAATTAATCCACCTCATCTTTTTTCATTTATTCAACATGCCATTGTATGGTTTCAATAGTTGAATATTTTTATTCAATAAGCGATTGTAAATAGTCTTACAACACAAATGTCATTAGTCAAACAAAGTTCACAGAGATTCTAAGCTTTCAAGGAGTCTTCAAAGTAATTTGTTTAGCTTTGTCTCCAACACTTTCTTTAGGTCAAATATATACGAGTAAGAGAGAGAGAGCTAAATAAAATTTAGTGGTTTTTCAGGCAAAGATCTGAACTCATAAAAAGGCAGTTACGAAATTCCCATGGATTAAAAATTCAGTAGTTTTTTCATCAAATTTGGAAAACCAAAACCAAATCATTGAGCAAGGAATATCAAAAAGAGAAGTCAACAGACTCTGTTGGTGATGCTAAGCGAGAGAGAGCTGAGTTGTGTGCTCCATTTATCAACCGCCTTGTGCAGCTTCCTTCCATTCCCACTGTCCCCTCTCAGCAGGTAACGGTTTATTTCATCAATGTGCCCGTCGATTCTACTGTCCAGTATCAGCGATACCAACAACTCAGTTACATCCTTCTCCGGCACATTCAGTTCTTTCGATATGAACGGAATCCCAATCTTTGTGTACGGCTTTATCAGCTTCAGCAACACTTGTGTTCTCACCTTCTTCAGCAGATCTTCCATGTAGTTTCTGATGAATGGATCATCCATTATTGTCCTCCGGTTACTCTACACTCCAAACCCATTTCATTAGTATTATTCTTATATGTGTGTGAAGAAAACACTCGTATTTCAAGTCATTACCTTTAGTATTCTCTCAAACTCTATAATTTCATTACGTTGATACGCTGCTATCAAGTTTGTCATTGCCAAGATCTCGGGGTCATTTTTGTACCTGCAGGAAGCCGACTATGAATCAAAGACCAAAAATGGGTTTTACAGTACTGATATCTAGGGAAAGGACTTACGGTTTTGCTTCTTGGCCGTCAAATGGGTTTACTTCAGACTCCATCAGCATATTCGCCAGAACAAGATACCTTTGGAAACCCAAAAGAAAGAAAACAAAGACAAATAACAACTCTGAGATGTTTGGACAAAATACGATACAAAAAGGACGAAGCTGGACAACGGAGTGAAAGAAGAAATGCTTATATGCACTTGATGTCTTTAAAGCAAACCTAACCAATTTTGCTTTTGCTATACTGTTATTTACTTTTAAAACAAGTTAATGACAAAATGACGAGAGGGTGTCAAATAGGAAAGGATAAGAGTTGAGAATATACAGTAGTAGGAAACATACTTAAGGCATTGAATACGCCTTTGGTTGCCAGCTTCATCATAATTTTTAAAGGCCTCAAAGAAGTCCGTGGCTGCTTCTGCCCACTGACGTTCTGCCATGTGCATTTTTCCACCACACTCTCGAATTATACCCATGATCCTAGGATGAGGTATAGCAGATTTGATGGCAAGTGCTTTCTGGTACAGTTGCTGCATCCATTTAATAAGTGTTTGTTGCGTCTCAGTCATAAAAGCCAAAATAAAGGATACAACAGTAATATTGCAGAATTTCAAAAAAGCTTTAAGGGACAAGCATATAGCCGATGATCTTAACCTTAAGCTTTTTGTTGTCCTTTGTTTCAGTGTAGATCTGAATTTCAATTGCATAAACCTCAAGCAGCTGACTTCCTTTCTTCTGATCATCTGTTCCATCTTCCTTTTGACAAGATTTATGGAGTTCCTTTAGAATCTGATAAGGATACATAGCAGTTATTGTACATAGTAAGATCTCGAAACATAGTCAATTTCAAAGAAAAGATTTGATTAAACCAAGTTATACCTTCATCATTCGCCTGTATTCACCTATGTCAAACCAGATGTTACATAGTTTTAGATTCGTCTTGAACCAGAGTCTCTGTGAAAGAAACCCAATAAGTCACATTCACATCTCCCAACCATTGAAAAGAAATGGTAGCATATACGAGACGAAAATAGTAAACCTCATTCTTAGCCTCTTCAAGCGCTTTCAAGGTGGTCTGATAAAACTCTTGCAGCAGGTCAAAGTTCTGGCTCGCAGATCCAGACACAAAATCCATAATATTGTTTATACATTTTTCACTGTAATTACGGGTCACAGCTGACTTGATATATGTAAGCATCTCTCTATATGCATCCATCATTTCCTTGTATTTACCTAGACGATAATAAATCTTCACAGTCTGCTTTAGAGCTTTGAAACCCCTGGACAAGATATAGGCCATGGAATGGTTTAACAGGATTAACAAAACTCCAAACAGAATATAAATGCGTATCAAAAGAGGCAATGCACCTAGATATACTGATGTTTTGTGTGATAAAAAAACAGCCTAAAGAAAAAAATCAACTCGGCATAAGCCAATAAAATGTTGCCAGTATGCTCAAGATACACTCGAGATCGTAACTAGAGAGAATGATCAAATTTGAATGCACCCACAGCCCAAGTCCAACATCCTGAATACCCCTGAGTGACTGCCATTGAGCAAGTTTATATGATAAGGAATATAAAGGATGAGTATACTTATCTATTTCATCAAAATTACATTCAACTCCCACTTCAACTACAGACGAACAAAAATCTAGTATACTCTACAACAATAGCAAGTGCTTGACTAACACAAGAAAGGAAAACGTCTAGAGTCTTACCATTCAGCCTTCTCTGGTTCCATCTTAACAACCTCAGCAAACCCAGAAAGTGCACTTTCAGGTTCAGTCTCAACCATACCTTTAAGAAAGAAAACACTATGAGTCCAAGATTAGAATCGCAACAGAAGAAAAGCATGCCAAGCATAACGGAACGCAAATGAACCTTTGGAGTTGTAATACTGGTTTTCAATATCAACGTCTTGTTCCTCTTGTTCTTCATCGGAATACTCGAATCCATAGTCCTCCATATCAGCATCTAAACCAAATCAAAATAAAGTTCGAAAATCACATCAATAAAGTCTGATTTGGAAGCTTCGAAACCCTAGATGGTCCAAAGTAGAGGGGAAAAAAAAGACGAGTAAACAACAGCAATACCTGAAGCCATAATGATCAGACGAAGAAGAAGACTACACGAATTGAAGATAAAGCTTGTTGACGAAGTAAGAGCGAAGGCCGGCGGAGTAAAAAATGATCGGAGAACGTAGGCCGGAGAAAATAATTGGAAAATGAGATTAGCTTCCGTTTTAGATTTTTGGCCGAAAAGGTTTTTATGTGAAGGCGGTGGCTGGATCTGGGGCAACTGGTAATTGGTTATTGGGCCTTTTATCCAAAATATATAATTTAAATTGATTTCCTTTAACATAAACTGGTAATTGGTGAATTAGAGTATTTTTTTTAGGAATCTATGTGAGAGAAAGCTTAGGACTCTCTAGATGCATTAGAGTATTCACTTTTCTACTGCAACAGAGCTTTTGGCTTGGATACGTGGCTAAAATTACTCCACCTCATCATCTGCACTGTGATATCACTGTTTATTCCGTCTTCAACCGATTTTTGATCGGAATTCTTCAAGCTTTCATCTACGATTTCAATCTCCCTGGTATTTTTCAATCTCGCAAATGGCTTCTCATCTCAACAAAGTCTTATCTGGACTTACTCTTGAAGAAGACGAAGAACCGTACTCCTTCCCAAACAGACCCGAATATTTCTCTAATGAAGGCAATTACATGAGTGTAATAGGTCGTCTCCTCAACCCTAAAGCGCAGAATATGGCAGCTATGATCAGAGCTATGCAAAGAAAATGACAGCTATATGACAGAGTTAAAGGTGTAGCATTAAGTCAAGAAAAATTTCAGTTCATATTCAAATATGAACAAGACTTGGAAGCTATTCTAGAAAAAGGAGTGCATACTTTCAACTATTGGTCGATGGTCTTGGAAAGGTGGCAAGAGAATCCCCCTGCTGATTGCCTGCAGCACTTCTCGGTATGGGTCCAGATTAGGAACATTCCAGTTAATCACAGAACAGAGCGAGCTATAATGGACCTAGCTGAGTTTGCAGGAGAAGTAAAAGAGTTAGCTTTTGACCCTTCTAAATCCCAAGTGTGATTATGTTAGAGCAAGAGTAATCTTTAATGTCAACAAGCTTGTTAGACGATTCAAGAAAGTTGCTCTGCCTTCTAGAGAAATTGTCTCTATCCTCTATGATTTTGAAAGAATCCAGATGAGATACTATAGCTGTCAACGTATCACTCACTCTTAAGAAGACTGTCCCCTGGTTAAATTATAATCTGAAGGAAAGTCCCCTGAAGGTTATGGAATGAAGACCTCTTCTGCTGATTCTATATCATCAAATTCTTCCTACTCTCACAGACAAGGTTTCTCTCCTTCTAACCCTTTATGTGGAGTTTTAAAAGAATCCTTAGCTGGTGTGGATCCTCGTACTGGCAGACCTAAGATAGCAGAGGAAGTCTTAGAAGAGATGAGATTATACTTAAGGACAGCTAATGGCCCTGAAAGAGTAATCAGAGAAGAAAGGATTAAAGCATCCTTAAAAGAAGTTGAAAAAGACCCTCACCTACAGAAAACAATTTTAAGACTTGAAGCTCCAGTGCTAGTTACCTCGGACACAAGCAAAGGAAAAGGCATAGTATTTGATTTCTCTCAAGCTCCTCAACCTTGGCAACTCTCAATTGTGGATCAATCTCAAACTAAACTCATGGCAGCTTCTTTTAAAGCAGCTAACTCTCTGCCATTGAGCATGCAACATAGAGGCTCCATTCTACCAGTTCCAGAACATCAAATAAATGACATGAATCTAGCACTATCTCTGGCTCCTACGGTGTTAGGTACTCTGCCCCCCAAGGCAAGTACTTTCGCGACCAAGAGATTTGCTTTTAAACCAAGGAAACGTCCTTGTAAAGCCACGAGAGCAGCTCAACTGCAAGAGTCATCAACCCTGGACCTAATCCAAGAAGCTGGAGATTTCAAGGATCATCAAAGCAGCTCCAAAAGGAAAGCAGGCCATGGAGTGCTTTTGGCTTCAAAGAAATCTGTTAAGGAATCTTGTAAAGAGACAACCTCATCTAAGGGGTTGTCTCGGTTATTATGAGTATGTTATCCTGGAATTGTCAAGGATTAGGTGGTTTTGATGACTTGACAATTCCTCGCCTTAAGGAAATGAGGCTTCAACATTTCCCGGATATACTTTTTGTAATGGAGACTATGCATAATAGCAATTTTCTTTATGATCTTCAAGCTTGGTTAGGATATAAACAAGTTTTACAGTTAATCCTATAGGTAAAGGAGGGGGTTTAGCTTTGTTTTGGAAACATGGTGTTGATATCTCTATTCTTCACCAAGACAAAAATCTTATAGATGCAAAAGTTTCTCTAGGTGGCTCCCAATTTTTCTTATCATGTGTATATGGTCATCCAATGTTAAAATTTAGAGAAAAAGTATGGGAAAGACTATCAAGACTAGGTGTGCAAAGGAAGGAAGCATGGTGTATGATGGGAGATTTCAATGAGATTAGAGACAACACTGAGAAAGTTGGAGGACCAGCAAGATCCATAAAAAGTTTTGAAATCTTTAATTCTATGCTAAAAGCCTGCCAGATGGAAGAACTACCTAGTGTGGGTAACAACTTCACTTGGAAAGGTAAGAGGCATTCCCTTTGGATATCCTCTAAACTGGACAAAGGTTTTGTTAACTCTCAATGGCTAGCCAATTTTCCATTATGTAACCAAGCCTTCCTAGACTTCAGAGGGTCTGACCACAGACCTGTCCTTATCAAATTAATGTCCTCTCAAGACTCAGGTAAAGGTAGATTCAGCTTTGACCAAAGACTATCCAGGAATCCCCTGGTGGCTCAAGCTATCAATCATATCTAGAACACTAACAGAAGAACATCATCTCTAAGAGTATCTGAAAAACTAAGAAGTTGTAGGAACAAGCTATGTCAATGGTCAAAAGAGCAGAAGACTAACTCTAAAACTAATCTCCAAAGGCTTCAAAGCTTACTAGAAGAGGAGCACTCTGCCATGTATCCCTCAGTGTCTAAAATGTTTCATATGAAAAAACAAGTTAAACTAGCATACAGAGAAGAAGAAAAATTTTGGAGTCAGAAAAGTAGAGAAAGATGGCTATTATCAGGGGACAAAAACACAAAGTATTTCCACTACTCAGTCCAAGCAAACCGAAAAAGAACAACCTGGAAAAGATTAAGAATGCATAAGGCATTTATCAAAGAGGTGAAGCATCTATAGGTGAAGTAGCCATTATGTATTTCAAGAATCTCTTTAATTCAGTTTCACATGTGATATTTCCTCAAGTTTTTGATACTTTCCAACCCAAAGTAACAGAAACAATGAACTCAAGACTGATTAGAAGAGTATCAGATGATGAAATCAAAAAGGCTGTATTCTCTATTAATGCTAAGAGTGCTCCTGGACCAGATGGTATGTCAGGCTCCTTCTTTCAATCTTTCTGGCATTGTATAGGACCTGATATATGCTCAGAAATTAGATCTTTTTTTGCATATGGTCTTATGCCTAAAGAATGGAATTACACTCACATTTTCCTTATCCCCAAGAAGCCATCCCCATCTGTTATGACTGACCTCAGACCAATCAGGCTATGCTCTGTAACCTACAATATTGTTGCCAAGATAATGGCTAGAAGATTGAAACCTCTTTTGCCCCAATTAGTCTCTGTTACCCAGTCTGCTTTTGTCTCTCAAAGACTAATCACAGACAACATCATTTTAGCTTATGAAACCATTCACAGTCTCAAAACTCATCCAGAAAACTCTAAACACTTCCTTGCTCTAAAGACAGATATGTCTAAAGCATACGACATATTGGAATGGCCTTTCATCATCTTGATTCTCCAAAAACTGGGATTTCATATCACCTGGATCAACTGGATCTATCAGTGTATATCAATTGTTTCTTATGCAGTTTTGATAAATGACAAACCCCATGGAATGATCAATCCTCAACGTGGTTTAAGACAAGGTGATCCTATATCTTCTATGCTCTTCATTTTGTGCACAAAAGGCCTAATCTTTCTTCTAAAGAAAACATAATCAGAAGACTTAATTCATGGGCTAAGATTTTCACAAGAAGGACCCTCTCTGTCTCATTTACTTTTTGCTGACGACAGCTTGTTCATCTGCCAAGCTAGTGAAATGGGGACCTCTCTGCATCAAATCCTAACCTCATACTGCTCTATGAGTGGTCAGGAAATAAGTCTGCCAAAATCAGCCTTTACATTTGGCTCTAAGGTGTCAGAAGAAATGAAAAACTGGATCAAACAGGCATCATGGATATCAAATGAAGGAGGAGTGGGGGTTTACCTTGGTCTCCCTGAATGCTTCAGTGGCTCAAAAGTGGCACTACTATCATTCATTCATGACAAAGTGAAATCCAGGCTGTCCAATTGGTTCTCCAGATGTTTATCTCAAGGAGGGAAGGAGATTTTGGTCAAGGCTGTAGCCCTTGCAATGCATGTGTACACAATGGGTTGTTTTAAGTTACCTCTATCCACTTGTAGAAGTCTTTCCTCAGCTCTATCTAACTTATGGTGGGACTCAATAGAATCAAAAAGGAAAGTACATTGGCTAAAATGGGATAAACTATGCATGAAAAAAGATTTAGGAGGAATATGATTTAAAGACATTCACTCTTTCAACCAGGCCCTTCTTGCTAAACAAGCATGGAGAATCCTATCTCAACCAAATTCCCTGCTGGCATGCTTTCTAAAATCCAGGTATTTTCCCTTATCAAACTTTCTAGAAGCCCCTGTAGGCAAATCTTCTTCCTTTGCCTGGAGAAGTATTCTATTTGGGAGGAAGTTACTTAATTTAGGACTGGAAAAAAGAATAGGAAATGGCATATCCACTAAAGTTTGGGAAGACCTTTGGATCATAGACAACATAATAAGAATGCCTTTGTTAAACCATTTCTCTGTCAACCTAGATCTCAAGGTAGCTGATCTCATTAACTTCCCAAACAAGTTCTGGTTTAGAGACAAATTGCAAGATCTGTTTGTGCAGAGGGACATAGATCTTATTCTGAAAATGCAGCCTGTAGTTTGGAAGGATGATTATTGGGTTTGGACACATACAGTTTCTGGTCAATACTCAGTTAGTTCAGGTTATGCTATTGCCCACAAGCAAAACAATAAAGAATTGTATGATGAGCAGATGTTGAGACCCTCTTTAAACCCCATCAAAGAAAGCCTATGGAAGATTAAAACAGCCCCTAAGATCAAGATTTTTATGTGGAAGGCTATTTCTCATGCTATCCCAGTAGCTCAGCTTCTTGAAAAAAGAATTAGAAGAATAGACTTAAGGTGCCAAGTGTGTGGACAAGAACCAGAAAGAGTCAACCACTTGATGTTTACCTGTGCTTTCTCTAGACAGGTTTGGGCACTAGCTCTACTCGCCCACCCTAATGAGGGTTATCATTCCTCTTCTGTATATCAGAACTTGCAGTTTCTTCTTTCTATGAGGAATTCTGAAGCTAGTAACCAGAAAAAAGGTCCACTGTGGCCGTGGTTAATATGGTACATTTGGAAGAATAGAAATCTCCTATCCTTTGAAGGAAGAATCTATTCTCCTATGGACCTTATCTTGAAAGCATCTCAAGAACAGCAACTGTGGATAGAAGCTCAGGATAAAGGGGAGCAAGAGGAATCATTTGGTAATGCTCAATCTAGGAACCAATCTGCAGTTTGGGGGAAACCAGAATTGGGATGGCTAAAATGCAATATTGCGGTTGCTTGGGATTCAAACAGTTGGCTAGGAGGTGGTGCTTGGGTTATAAGAGATTCAGAGGGGAATGTTGTGGTTCATTCAAGGAAAGCTTTTAATCACCCAACATCTCAATGGACATTAGCCCAAGATGTGATCAATTGGAGCATTCAAAGTGTTATTGACTTAAGAATGGATAACATGATTTTTGCTTCTTCTTTCAAAGATCTGACCAAGGCAGTCCAGTCACCTCATGAATGGCCAGCCTTAGAGCCATCTTCTCACAAAATTCTGGACCTCTTATCCATCTTTTCCAATTGGCAATTCATTTTTGAACCAAAAATCTCAAATAAAGGTGCTTTCCTTATTGCTAAAAGTGTGGTCTCAGATGAAAGAACCCAGTCGTACGTAGCATCTGGAGCTCCTCTGTGGCTAGCTGATTTCTTCTCTTCGGAAGCTTCTGTGTTTTAGGGTCTTCGTGATCTTTTATCTGCCTAGCTTAACCTGGTTTTGCTCTGTTTTTGCTCTGTTTTCTCTATCAGCCTTTCTTTTGGTTAGTTTGGTTTGGTTTTATTGGGCTCTCTGCAGTTTGTATTTT
This sequence comes from Iberis pinnata, assembly GCA_900406425.1. Classification (NCBI taxonomy): domain Eukaryota; kingdom Viridiplantae; phylum Streptophyta; class Magnoliopsida; order Brassicales; family Brassicaceae; genus Iberis; species Iberis pinnata. The sequence goes on from OVBE01013005.1 coordinate 9,599, forward strand.
TGGTTTAATTCCAAACGATGTGATCTTATTAAAACCAATTTCAAGTGAAAACAAAAAAACTGGTAATTGGTAATTGAGTTATGCCAAGTACTACCCATAAAAGTTTCGTTTCGATAAGTTAAATTTCATTTTTTGTTTTGGTTTGGTTATATTCATTTCAGTATGTCCATCAAACTTGAACGTTAAATCCTAAACCAAAAATTTAAAAAATTGTTGAATCAATTAATATCTCACTGTTATGAAGCATGAGTATTTTAAGTAATAATACATTTTTTATTGTCAAATTTCATCGTTTCATTGTACATTGGGTTTCCAGATCAGGTGCAAATTCAACATTTTTGGGTTTGAATATTTTGGATGTAAGATTTAGTATCCATATAAGTGGGTTTAAGGACGATTCTTCCTTTATTAACTTCTAAATAGGATTGTAACAAAGCCAACATTACTGTCGAGTCGAGTGTTTATATGTCTATTTGAGATGATAAATTATAACTTATAAAAAATTCACTTACAATTTGCATGTCTTATATAGTGTCACTCCATCACTATTTCTAAGATGCAATTCTCTTTTGAGTTTCTCAATAAACCATCTCCATGTATATGTACTTTTCACATGCACAACAGCCCACGCAATAGGATAAATCTCATTATTTGCTATTTTTCAACTACTGTCAGCATTTGTCATTTTGTTGTGTTTTTTTAATTGAAAAACAACCATCAATGCCAAATACTGGACGACAATATGTCCTCTATATCCTCCTCAATGCCTCGAAATATATGTAGAATATGTCAAATTTTTTTAGTCCCCCCTCTACATCTGATAGTATAAGTTCAGTTGTAGAACCTAGATTTGATCTACAAAAAAATAAAACAGTGTCGAATATTAAAAAAAGACATTAAAGTCAAATACAATACTTACTCGAGAATTTCATTATGTAATTTTTCAACCTTGATTATTGCTCATCATTCTCAGCTTGAATAAGATTCAGTGCCTCCTTCTTCCTTATTTACATTTGTCATATGAAGTAGCCAAATTGTAACGCTCTTAAATTTTATCTTGTGTTGCTTTTGGTCTCAAGAAAAGATCGCTCCTTAAATTATTAAGGAAGAGCTTGCCAATTTAAGACTCTGACAGCAACTTGCACATTTCATCCTTGAGACAAGCATGCTCATCTTGATATGTTTTCACCTTACACAACCTTGTTGATGTGTTAAAGGAACAATAGATTCTCCAAGTGCAAGACCTAACACACTTTGCTTCAAATTTGTCCTTGCCCCTGATGAATAAAACGTGTGTCTAACTTAGTCCAAAATCGAGTTAAAAAGTGTCAATAAGAGCTCATGATTAGTAGGAGTTAGTTGCAGTGTTGTTAGCTTAGTTTGTTAAGTTTTCTTTCTATATAAAAGCTTGAAATGAACGTTTAAGAATGTTAAGTAACTTCAGTTCTTCATTTTTTACAAACATAGTCATTCAAACAGAGAATTGAAAACGCATATTTGATTTTAACCCCACTAGTGAATTTGATGTTTCTTCCTTCCTTTAAAGAGTATTTCATCCATGTTTCCTTAAAATCTTCAATGCTATCAAATACTTGTCTTTTCTTCTACTCACCACTTGCTCTTCTCCATCTTTCATAATATCTTGCAGCTTTTGAAACTTCTTCATCATAATTATATGGTGTACCTTTGTAAGCTTCATTGTCATTTTCATCATCGTCTACAATGTCAGCTACAACATTTTCGACATGAGCTTCCTCATCATGCACATCATTGCCCTCATTTTCATACTCCATGCCTTCGCTTCTAACTTCCTCCTCCTCTTGCTCATTTTCCATGTTTCATTAGCTTAACCTTTTGTAATTCCATCATCATCACCTACTTCATGTGCATTCTTATCCTCCATATAAATATCAATGTTCTTAGTCCATTTGGCCGCAATACACATCCTTCTAAAAATATCTTAACCTTTCCACAAAACCTTCAACTCTTTATAGTCCTTAAATGGCATCTTGTACCATATTCTCTGCCTATAGAATGACAAGGAAAGTCCTCTTTGCAAGTTTTCGAACAATCCTCGAGCTAGTGATTCAAGGACATGTATTTCTCCATTTATATAACTCACGTCCCCATTCAATTGCTTTTCGAACATCTCATTGTAGTAAATAAATGGTTTATCATCTCCTTTGTCTCTGCTGCAAAGATCCAACAAAATAGCACATTAATTCTGAAACATTTATTTGAACAATTTATGTGCATGAAGTCTACTAACAATTTTTCAAAAAAAAATCGGACCACATTATCTTCAAATACTCGAAAAATAACCAAAATTCATAAAACGATTACTAACCAAAATAAGAACATATGATTTACCACTATAATGTAAATCGCATAAAATGGGATGATTTCATACCTCATTTCCCTCGCTGATTGTTTAACCACCGTCGACTCCTTGAATGGTATTTTGACCTAATAGCATTCCACAACACAAACCTCTCTTCAATCAATCTAGCTACAGAGAACCCTACTCAGATTTTTCCCCTTTCTAAGAACCCTAAATCACCAAGTGTGGAAGTGTTTAGGTTTTATTTTTCCCCAAATCAAAACGACGTCGTTTTGATTGTGAATAGTAATGAGTTCAAAACGACCTTTACTTCTGAGAAAAATTAAACTCGAGTAAACCGACATCGAACCATGTTAAGTCTGAAAAAGCATTCTAGTCAGCATAGTTTAATAGATAACTAACGACACTATACGCAATGTATGTATTAACCCAAATCTAGAAGTTTATGTTTTTAAACGCACTATGTCGAGGTTCGTAAATGATTAAGTACATGCATGAATTGGCCTTAAACCCCCCTCCCCACAGAACACACAAAACTTTCTAAGTTACCGTGTTGGGTCGACTCAACACTAACACTACAAGAATGAAATCATATTCCGACCAAACATTTAGTCGAAACTTTGTCGGAATCTAAGGTTTCTGACAAATTTCTGACTAAATGTTGTTAGTCGGAATATCGTGGTCGCAAAATCAGCATTAGTCGGAAATTTGTTGAAAATTACCGACAAAGGTTTTGGTCAGAAATTTTTCAAAAATATTTGCCGGTAAATTCTTGAAAACAATAACAACAAATTTCCGACTAAACTGACAATTTGTCGGAAAATAGTGGGTAATATTTAAACAAAATACCGACTAAATTCATACCAAAATTACCCACGATTTTCTGGCAAATGAAAAAAAACGAAAAAATATTATTTAGTTTCCGACGAAATTTCGAAAAAAAAAAAATTTCCGACAAAATTTCGAGAAAATATATAAAAAAGAAAATAAAAATGTTTTCTAAAAAAGTATATAATTTTTTTCTTTTCATAATTTATATATATTAATTTTAAACCCAAAAAACAT
>OVBE01013006.1:0-13004 GCA_900406425.1 Iberis pinnata
TGCTATGGCACCCGCTAGATTTTCACAAATCTCTTGGGGGAGAAATAATGTCGACATGACATAGGTAGGTAAGGCTAATAAGACTGATTTCATAAGCACTTCCTTTCCTCCCTTTGATAACCATCTCCCAGTCCAACTATTAACCCGATTGTTCAATTTGTCTTACAAGAAGGCAAAGATCCTTACTTTTGAGCCACTTATATCTTCCGGAATACCAAGATAGTTTCCCATGCCTCCCTCATTAGTTATACATGTCGTTGTCCTGGTTCATTGTTTCACTGATTCAGAAATTCTCTTACCAAAGAGTAACGAGGATTTGTTGAAATTGATGCATTGGCCTGATGCCTTCCCATAAAGCGCCAACGCTTTCATTACTTCATCGCATTCACGGGACTCCGCCTTACAGAAAAATAGACTATCATCGGCAAAGAGAAGGTGGGATATCGGGGGGCTTGCACGTGGGGGAAGTGAAAGCCGTTTAGGCAATTAGTTTAAGGAAAAAATAGACTCTCCATTTCATAAGATATTAGATCAAAACCTGCGCTTGGGTGGGGAAATCTATTATTTTTTATAATGATTTTGTGTATTTTTTATATTTTTATTTTGAATTTGTTTAGTTGTTGAAGTAGATTTAAGTTTTTTGGCTATTTTGATGTTTAGTTTTTGAATTTGTTTAGTTGTTGAAGTAGATTTAAGTTTTGTTTTTTATGTACGATAATCATCTATAGTAAAGAACAGTAAATAAAATAATATGGAAAATTATTCAAAAAAAGGTAAATAATCATAAAGTCACATTCATACTACAGATGTTGAAAGACCTCTTTGAAAACTACATTCATTTTCTTCTTTAATGGTTTCCCTTCTTCATCAACAATAAGAATCTCCAATCCCTTTTTGGATGTAACTCTTGATAATGCTACATAAAATTGTCCATTAAAAAACATCAGTCTATGCAAGAAAAGACCCACTTGTTTTAGTGATTGTCTTTGACTCTTATTAATAGTCATAGCAAAAGCAACTGCGATTGGAAATTATCTTCGCCTCATTTTGAAAGCTAATTTAGTGTATGACGGTGTGATAACAACCTTAGAAATCAAAATGATATCTCCTACTCGATCTTCTGTTATAATTGTAGCTTGTAAAACATGATTGGCCATTTGTCATACTTGAAGGCAAGTACAATCGCATAAACCACATTTAGGATCTAAATTTCTTAACAGCATGATAAGAGTACCAATCTTTAGAAGTAATGAATGTTTTGGAAGATCTGGTATCTTTATGTTTTGTAAAAAATCTGGAGTGAAAAAAAAAGATTTTTAATGGAATCTTCAGTATTAGGATCTAGACTATCAACACTTAAGTAGATCATCTCATCTCCTGCATTAAATAAAAAATATATTCTAGGTAAATTTATATTTAAAAATTGTATAAATATGTACTTTCTTGAAAAAGCATTCGCTCATTTATCATGTCCACATCTTCATTACTTGGACATAATATTGTTCTTTCTTGAAAAAAGTTTGGATCATTTGTTACTTGTAATTACTTTGGATCACCATAAATATGTGTACTTATTTTTTCAATAGGATTTTCTGAATCTGTAATAAGATATTCTTCATGTATATCAATCATGACCTAACTATCATTATGCTCACTGACATTTCCATCACCGACATCCAAAATCCAATATGAAAACTCTTTGATATCCTTAGCATCATCAACACTTAAATTATTTGAACAAAGTTGCATATTTTTAGTCAACTTAAGGACTTTGCAGTGATCCAAAATGTATGATGCGTCTAAAGATGATAAACCTATTTCCGCCTTACCAGCTCTGTTAATTACAGACAAAAATTGTCTAAAATCACCTCCAAACATAACCATATTTTCAGAAAAAGGTTTATCATTTACTTTACCAATAATATCAGTTAAACTCCTATCCAACGATTCAAAAAGATAGGGATAATGTTCGTTTTATATTTAAGTCATGAAGATGTGCTCATGAATTAGTTATTATTCTAGTTTTCAATTACAATTCCTTTGAAAGAATTATAAATGAACATTACAGTTGTAGATATTAAATATACATCAATTTTAAAAATGCTTGGTATAATAAGGCAAAGTAGTTCTAGATGGTAAAACAAGTTTGAGTCTTTATTGTATTTTATCTCAATTCTTTTGTCTTAGTCTTAAGAATTTGAGATACCAACTATTATTTGAATAATATAGATACTCATATATTAAAAAGAAGGAATAACTTTAAAATGACCCAAAAAGAAACAAAAACTAATTTTTGCAAAACAAATGTCAACGCTAGTTAAAAAAAAGATGGAGGATAACAATACCAATTATTAAAAGATTAAACAAATATTAGTCCTAGTAATTTTTAATCTTCACTTGCTTCAATTTGATTAACAATTATGGCAAAAAGTATAGAGACATGACCCTCTATAACATCAGTGAAATAGAGCACTTTGGAAATCTTGAAAGTATCATTGCACTATTGACATGTTAAGAATTTAAATCCTAAACTACACTGCAGAGAACAGATCACAATAGCATAGATATTATCGAATCCCACAGAGACCAGAAAGTACAACATTCAGTTTTATCTTAAATCAAGGTAAGACAGAAATAAAAGATTGTTTATAACAAAATCAAAGCAGTAATTAATTAAACAGTTGTAAACAATGAAATAAAAGAGTCAGACATTAGGGAATTCCACATGCATTCAGGTTTAAAAGGCAAAGTTAACATGCATGATTTAACTTTGAAAATAGTTCTCAATATGAAAGAAAACAATAGAATAATCTCCTCTCAGAGTATTAAACCATATGTTCGAATTATTAGAAACAAACTCTCGCTGTGTCTAACTAATTCAACCATGCATTAGTGTTCAGATTCAATTGTTCATAAGCATTCAGAACAATACTCTCGCAAGCAAGAACACTTATTCATTTAGACTAGTCTGACTTCTAAACCAAATCTCTTTGCGTATATCAATCTAATATCAGTGGACTAGGTGGTCAATATAAATCATGAATTAATAACAAGTTTAGAGTAAGAACCTAACAATTTCAGTCCTTCATGTTAAACCATAACAATCAAACCTGGTTTCCCTGGGAAACCCTAAAACCTAACTAGAGAATTACCCAGACATTGAAAAGTAAACACAAATCAATATCAAAGAAGAACTCATAATTGCAAAAAAATAATAGATATTAAACAAGGGTTTAGAGAAAACTTCTCCCAAATACAAAGTTTCAGAATCTCCTCTCCCTCAATAAAATCTCTAATAGAATAAATCTTAATGAAAATAAACCTAGCTAAGAGGTTTTTATAGTGTTAAAAAAAGGATAAACCAAAATAGAATAAAACATAGCCTTGAGAACTAATTCTGCAAATTTTGGAAATGTTCTATCTCGAGTCATAAGATCGATCGGGCACTCGATCGGGCTCTGTTTCATGAATTCCAGGATAAAAAGCCTGATCAGGAACTTCAGATATTGACCGGACACTTCAGAGATTTATGCGCGATCTTCTTCTGTGAGTCATCTTGACCAGTCTTCAGTAAATTTCCATAACTTTTGATTTATCTGATGGAATGACTTGTAACCACCTCCATATGAAAGCTAACTCACGTGTATAACTCGTATCCAAATTTAATCACAATGAATCCACGGGAACATCTTCAAATATTTCTAAAATTATGACCCTTCTGCCAGACTTTGCATCTGCATTTGCTAATTTGCATCCATTTCGTGCAGAAATCCATCTTTTGTTCCAGAATGACTCAAACACCTAGAAACCTGTAAAAGATACCAAATTGCAAGGAAAACACTCAGATAAAACTTAATAGCAAACATAAATGCTCACTAGAAAGAGTTAAAATCGAGTAATATCAACTATTCCAAATTCTCCCACTCAACACGCACAACAAACCTATAGGTTTTACCCACCACATTGGTGTCTTTCGATTATTTACATGTATGAAAAAAAAGTTAGCAAATGATGCCCATAAAGTACATCTGATTCGATCACTGCTAAAGATAGTAAAATAAAAATAAAAATAAGTGTTACTATGCCAATTAATCATTGATTATCACTAATAATTATTTTAAATTTTTACTTTTCATCACGCAACTCAAATTCTAATTTTTTCAACTGTTTAATGTTAATTCCCAACACGACCAAAGTCCCAACTTTAACAATATACAAAGAGATTCGGAATAACAATTAGTTTAATTTTTGAAAATAATGATAATACAACGGATGGTATATCATAATATCACCGATTAAGATATTCTGATTCACGGTTCCATTTGCAATGGATTGAAACTTTATCAATGATAAAAAACATCATTGATCACACTGCTCCGACTCACAACAATTGTTGCCAATAATTTGATCTTATAAGTATGACTTGTACGTTGGTCGAAATTGACCGGTAGCATCACACACATAGAAATATTTAATCAATTTTTATTCTCCTATAGTTAGGAATTTTTGAAAACACATAACATTTTCCTTTTTTATAGAACCATGAATATTTTCACCCATCAACAAAATAATAAGTAATGTTAAAATCTGGTTATCAAATTTATTATAAATTGAGAAGGAAAATGACTTTGTCATCAACCAAAACACATTCGAGAGTCTCTCCTGTGACCTTAGCTTAACGCTGACAAGTATGCAATACTTTCACGTGAACACATCATGATGATTTGAAATGTTTAATATCCTTTGTAAAAAAAGTGATAGTAGCCATTTCAACTAAAGAGAAATTATAATAATATTGTTTTGAAATACCGACTAATCACACACTCTATTTATAGTGGAAAATGAGTGATATTTAGACGATATCTACTCATTAAATGAATTATACAATTAAAAAATAGATATACATCTTATTTATTAAAAAGATATCATCTATAATCACGCACAATAGTTACAATGAATGAATATACACGATATCAGTTAGTTTAACTATTTATTTATAAGATTTTAAGAAGATATTATTCATTTTGAACTCTTTAACTAATTTATATATATATATATATATATATATATATATAAATTTAAGAAATTAAATCTTATGAAGTTACCATTTTAAATTTTGAATATAATAGTATAGGAAAACATAATATTATCGAATTCTAAGTAAATTTATAGACGATATTAAATAATTTTTTTGCTTTTTTATTGAATGCAAAAGACGATATTAAATAATATCTTTCCAGATTTGAATATTGAAAAAGAATCTGTCCCTAAATTATCATTCATTTTTTACCATTATTTCAAATATTATCATTCATTTAAAATGAAATAAAAACTATATTTCCTTTATTTCAAAACACGAATTTACAGGTTTTTACCATTACTAAAAATATTATCATTCATTTAAAGTGGAATAAAAAAGTATATTTCCTTTAATGGATCACGTTATAAAGTTTTTTACTGACATCATTTTATTATCGTACGCGCGAGAATATTTAATAGCTTTTTTAAAAAAATATACACTTTCTATTTTTTAATAATCATGTAATCTAACATTATATATTATTGCAATGAATCATTTGTCTTTTTTGTGTAACAGAAAGAAAACTCCCTGCTTATTAATTAAACTTTAAAAAATTACAACCAAACTTGTCCGTGAATGTCATCCGAAATCAATAAATCGACAACATAAAGACTAAAACTAAGAAAAGGAAAACCCAAGGGTAAAGAAAACACATACTTAGCTAAACCATCCGCCAGACGATTAGATTTTCTATACACGTGAAAAATGTAGACTATCCAGTCCTTCGATAGAAAGCCATAGCACAAGCATACTAGATAAGATAATGAGTGTGAGTCTCCAATGCCATCCTTCGAGAAACCCACAACCATTTCCGAATCAACTTCTAAATCCAATCTTCTCACTTCATGCTCCCACGCCACATTTAGACCATAGTAGACACCCCATTTCTCTGCTAAAGGTGCTGAACATAAGCCTATATTTAGAGCAAAACCAACACACTAACTTCCTGACTAGTCTCTAACCACACCACCAGCTGATGCTTAACCTGGATTACCATGAGAAGCGCCATATGTATTCAATTTATACCAACCTGCTTCCGGTAACTTCCAGCCAATTAAACGCATCTCAACAGCTCCCATACTCCGACTAGAGCGAGCTTTCATATGCCCCTTCCACACATTTTTGACACTTAATCACTAAACGAGTACGGTCCCTATACCGAGATATCTCTTAGAAGACATTCCCACACCTCCACTTCAAAATCCACCACACAATCATAGCAAATATCGTTGACCAAGCAACACTATGAGAAAAAGTATGAATCCAAAGATTCAAAAAGATCCAACTCAATAATGGTTCATCAAAGAAACCTCTATGTCTCTCACGTGGAACTACCCTCTCCCAAATCCCTTTAATAGATGGAAAGTCCCTTAGGATGTGTAACATTGACTCGTCGCCAGCCTTACCGACACTACACAAACCTAAGTCTTTGTCGCTTACGTTCCAAGTTAGTCATAATGCCTTGATTAACAATCAGCCATGTAAACGCTTTAACTCTCTCAATTGCCACGACAAACCATAAGCGATTAAATAGATTTCGCATACATTGTCTTAGCGAGAATTTACTTGTCAAAAAGCATAAGCGGATTTAATTGTAAACTCACTATTTGAAGAGGCACCCCATGATAGTCGATCATGAGCTCTAGAAACTTTATCTACTACCATTACCTTTAAATGTAACTAGGACTGACCGTCAAGAAAAGAAGCAATCATATCCATTTTCCAGTTGTAACCTTCATCCCAAAACTCATCCACCGTGACCTAAGTGCATTCATCTGGCAAAACAGTTATCTCTAGATCTTGTAAAGGAGTATCACCAAGCCATTTATCTTGCCAAAATTGAGTGGTACACCCATCACCACCACCCAATGATGTCCCGAAAAACGATATGCATAAAGCTATCCATAACACTACGCCATAACGGCGACCACCACCCTTTCGCATTCACCCATGAAAAATCTTGAGAATCCTTCATTTTATATTTACTCCTTAGAAACATGGCCCAAAGGCTATCTATATTATTTAATAATCTCCAGCTCACCTTTGACAGCAAGGAAACATTCATATTCTTTGATGATCTTATCCCCAAACCACCCTCATGCTTTGGTAGACAAACTCTTTCCCAAGCTAAGAGGTGTTGTTTCCTCTTCTCCACACAGCTTCCCCAAATAAATTCCCGTGACAGCTTATCCAATATCGATATCGGTAGAGCTATTGAGCTCATATGAGTTATTGAGCTCATAGTATGGACAAGAATTGAGGACAGAACTGCATTAGTCAGAGTTACCTTCCTGCAAAACTAAGATGCTTGCATTTCCAACCAAAAAGCTTCGATGCCACCCTTTTGGTTGAAGCGCCAAACGTTTTCTTATTAATCTGTTTATGTAGAATGAGTAAACCCAATTACTTCCCAATCTCAGACAGTTCGTCAATTTGGTCCTCTAAGACATCAGTAGAAGAGAGAACCTTTGTAACCTTAAAAGTATCATGACCATAACCCAAATTCTCCCTCTCAATATTGACAAAAAATCAAAATGATTTACCAACCAATTCAGTAATAGCATCAGATAGAATGGTTGGATCCCCAATCTGGAAATGTTTATGAAAACATTTTTTTACAATTGTAATATCTCTAATTATCTAATATTCGTCTATCTACTTATTTTAATAGTTCTTACTTCATCAAGTGATCCATTAAGGAGATAAGAATATGTGCACCCAAACATTTCAACAGCCATCTTCTCAAATAGTAAGAATTTTTACTCATTTGACCAATCCATAACTTTTGTATGAATCATGAACCTGCCAAAACAATATTTTTCCCACAAAAGTTATTATTATAACTTATAAAATTGAGAGTTTAGAAATTACTTGGTCTCAACATTTGTAACGGCCGTCTTACATTCTGCATAATATAATTTTGGAGAACCAATAATGTTTGATTTGTTTCATGATTTAGGTCTTGTAACATTTTTATTGCATTCGCGCAGCTAATGTAATACCATGACCAATCAGTTCTATTGCATAAATTGAAAAATTAACCTTAAACCTTCCAACCTTTAAAAATTAAAATACAATTAATACATTATCAAATATATAATATAGTTTATCTTATTATAACTTAATATAACAAATAAGAATAAATATACTAAGATATTAAAACATACTATTATTGATTTTAACATCGCAGTGAGTGTTCTTAGTGGAAACTGCTTCCAATAATCATCAGCAACAGCTAATTGGTTTACTTGTGATTTTGCATCCAAGATGGTTAAAGTAAAACCATCTTTATACCGTCTAAATTAAAAAGTTATTATTAAATGATAAAATAACTTATGATTTTATTAATTCAATAATAACAATGTAAAAGAGAAAACTAAATATTTGGAAACTATATGACTTGATGAACTCGGTAATAAGAGGGTCTTGTAGATTCATCATCACTTGAGAAGCGTCAAAAGCATTGGATATCGTCTTTACATCTAATAATATACATGAAATGTTAAATAAAATCATAATAAAAAATTATGTACATAATTTAAATGTATATACCTTGATGTTCTTTGATTTTAGCGAACCTTATTAGACAAACAATGTTAAAATCTTTCGATTCCTCACATAAATTGCAAAAATTATCAGCAAATGATCCCCATAAAATAAATCCTAGTCGATCGTTTCAATACGATATAAAAAGTAATAAAATTATAAAATCATTAATTATATAAATATAAAATATTATATTCATTACGTTAAAAATATCTTACCTCTTATCACGCAACTCAAACTCCAATTTTTTTTTTTGTTTGTTGTTAACTTCTAGCATAACCAAACTATCAACATTAACAATCTAATCAACAATATCTTCAAAAAAATATATCAGTTAGATTACTAATTTCATAGAAGTTAAATGACATAAAAAGTACAATATATTAGGAATTCATATATTTTTTCGCGTTTCCATTTAAAATGGATTAAAACTTAAACAATGATAGAAAATGGTTATCATTAGGCATACTGCTTTGGGTCAAAATGGTGGTTGACAAAAATCCTATCTTGTATGTATGACTTGTTGGTCTAAACTAACTTCTAGCATGAGTCACTCTAAAATCTTCAATGAACTTTCATTCTCCAACCGTCAAGAGTCTTTGAAAACGCAAAACATGCTCTTTCTTAATAGAAGCATATAGTTTTTGACCTTATACATTAAAAAATGTCAATAAATATCTTTCAATACCTCTATAATATTGATTATAATATGGAACATAGATTTAGCGTCTCGTCATCGAAAACCCATTCAACAGTTTCTCTCGTGTATTGTTTCCAAGTATGAAGCACTTTGACTTGAATAAGCCATCACAACTTGAAAGGTTTGACATCCTTTAGAAGAGAAATAGAAGTATTAGAAGCCAATATAACAATTTGTAGTTGATAATTGTGGACCAAATACATAGTCCATTTATAGTGTATAATGGAGTGATAATTGCGAAATCACAATTAATTGTAATTCACATTTAAAAAGATTAAATTAATTGAAAGATAGGGAAATGATTTATACAGTTAAGAAATTAGATAAGTATCGATTTTTTAGAAAATATATATGCTATAATCACGGTAAGTTTGTTATGTAAATGAAATGAGTCGATATCATTAATTGTATACCAATGATTAAATTTTTAAAATATATAACGTAAAGATATTATTCCATTTCCATTGGTATATGGTTACTACCTTTCCGTATTTTTATCATTAGCTTACCCTTTTAAATTTATAATATATTAATGACTTACACAGTTGTAAATATTAGTTAGATATCAATATTTACAACAGATCATTTGTTATAATCTCGGTTAACTTATTAGTGTAAAGATATGACGAAGGTATCATCCTATTTGAATCGATGAATTTTACCTTTTACTTGTATTAAAATGTTGATCAATTATAGTTATATAAAAATTAACTATTAAAAATTTAATACTCAAAAATTTAAAATCGGTAGGTAATTCTAAATTTAAAAATAAATAGTTAATAAAGAGACAATAAAAAATAGTAAAATAAATCAACAAATTGTGCAGTGGTATTTAAACCTAAATTATGTGGGTGAAGCGAGTGTATTTAACCAATTAGGTAATATACCACGATATTATAAAATTATTTTTTTAAATGGATGCTGAAATAATATATAGTAGTTTTTTTTTTGTTTTTAGCTGAAAAATCGAGTCTGAGATACGTAGCCATTCAAGCGACCTGTTCAAACACTTGCTAGGACAACATTTGGAGCTAGGATGCATAATCTTAGGTGGATTATTGTAACCCGGTCACAGACCTTGAAAAATTAAAATATAAATCTAAAATAATAAACTCAAACATAAAATTTCAATTTCTAACCTCTTAAAAATCATTCAAATAGTCTTGGTATTTGTGGAAAATAAAGTTATACTTTTTGGTAGAAAAATCTAATGATGATATTTTTGGAATAAAAAAAAATAGTTATAATTTGAGTATGCAAATGATATAGTTTTTTTTTAAAAAAAAAACCATTATCTTTTTTTTTTTTTTTTTTTTTTTCCCCTTTTGGCCCNCGGCCCAATAGCCAGTTCCTGCATAATAGCAGGCAATTCCTACACTATCGTAGGCACAGGGACTCGATCCCGGGTGGGGTGGTGCTACCTGCCTCATGTGAACTTATGAATGCCACTAGGCCAAGGCCACTTTCCGCAAATGATATAGTTTATTCGCATATAAATTACATCCAATATAATATATATCAATAAATAATACAAGGTTGTTGCCTTGTTGCCGTCTGAAAACTGGTTTATAATATGGATATCATTCATCATTCTATGTCTCATTAGCAACTTTCCAAATTATATATATATAGTATTATATATATATATATATATCAATTGTATTTATCTTATAATAATAAATTTTAACCATGGTTAGTTACATATAGTGATGATAGTTGAAGTAATTTCTATAGCAGATGATATGTTTGGTCAAAACGACACAATATATGTAAAACGCTAATACTCTCGGTATACCACCTTCATCTATCATCCGTATCGACTATACATAAACAAAAAAGGTTAACAGAGGATATCCAAATTATAGATGTAGGTTTCAATTTAGACCATGTGATCCCAATATAGTATAGGGAAATTGCAATAGATATCCTAATTATTGTTAAGATTATGGGCTTCCAACTCAAAACTAATTGGTCATGAGTGGAGTGACCCATATCCCTTATATATGAGTGCATGTCCATTTCAGTATCTAATGTGAGATGTTGTTATATTCCTAATATGCCTCCTTGAAATAATGAGTCTTGTTATCTCGAATTGGTTTGGGCAAGATTGGTAAGACCACTTTTGGGTCGAGCCGCGGAACAGATTGAGCTCTGAAACTATGTGAAGATTATAAGCTTCCAACTCAAGACCAATTGGTCATGAGTGGAGTGACCCATATCCCATATATATGAGTGCATGTCCCTTTGAGTATCCAATGTGGGATGTTGTTATATCCCTAATAATTATGCCCTAATACTAATTTTCTAACACCTATCACTAATATACCATTCTCTCTCTTCCAATAATATACAATATATTTCATATTACCCCAACAATATACAATATACCATTCTTACGTATACAATATTATAGTTTATGTATAATGTTTTGGGTTTAGGGTTTGGAGTTTTGAGTTCATATTTTTGGTTTTAAGGTTATATATTTTGGTTTAAAAATTAATATTTTGGGGTTTACGGTTTCTATTTTGGAGTTCAGGGTTTGTATTTTAGAGTTTGGAATTTATATATTAGAATTTATATTTTGAAATTTAGGTTTTAGATTATGGAATTTAAGGTTTATGTTTTGGAATTTAGGTTTATATGTTGCAGCTTAGGGTTTATATTTTGCATTTTAGGGTTTATATTTTGGAGTTTATGATTTATATTTTGTATACATAATTAGTCCATCTAATTAACATAAGTAGTCCAACGATTTATGAGTTTATAAATCAGTAAATTTACTATTCACTATTTTATAAATTATAAGTTCGCTTTGAATAATTTTAATATCTAAATATAGAGAAAACATGTTTTCTTAAGTAACTATGTGAGTTGATTACTTTAGTTTAAATGCTTAAGCTTGTTAAAAGAATGAAAGGGCTGAAATTTTATAATTAAAAAAAGAGGGATAGAAATGAAATAAAGATTATGTATAATTTCTTAAAAACTAATATTATTGTGTTATGGTTTATTGCTAATTACCCGCATGTTTTTGAATAAACATGACATTGACCCATATATTATATTATTATTATTATTATTATTATTATTATTATTATTATTATTATTATTATTATAAACTTTTTTTTTTTTTTTCGTTTAGTTGACCTTTCTCAAAGGCAAATAATTACCTTTAAAAGGTTTGTATTTTCCTTTTGGCGGGATGTTGTTTCTTATATCTATTGGTGGGTTTGTTCTCTTTGATTTAAAAGACATAGTTGACTAAAAAAAGCTAATCGTTTTGATCACGGGTTAATCGAAATAAGTCTACTCATTAATAAGAACGACTCGATTATATAACGACCAAAAAGAGGACTCGATTATACAACGACCAAAAAAGGCCATCAAATAAATAACTAGTTTCTCTTTGATATAAGAGCAACCACATTGCAAGGACCAAATTAGTGTCCTTATGATTAAAATAATAATAAATTTGTTAAGGACTTTTGTTAAGGACTTTCGGTTCGAAGTTGGATTATTGGTAGGACTTGTCTAAAGTCCTTAGTTAAATTTTTTTTTTTTTTCGAAAAAACATTTTATTATATTTTTACAAACATTACAAACATTACAAACACTCGACATTCAATCGTCACAACAGAAATTGTGATTACATAAAATTAGTGACAATTAGTGACCTTT
>OVBE01013007.1:0-13003 GCA_900406425.1 Iberis pinnata
CATTGAATGCAACCATTTGGGAGGAGTAAATGCAAGTCCACATCTTTGGTTACAGAATCAATAGTTGAAAGTAAGATTGGAAGAAAAACATTCTAAATTGAAATAAGATACATTACACAGAGCTTGTTTTGTCCTTGAATCTTCTCCATCCGAGACTGAGCTCTCTGTCTTGCTATGAAAATGTAAATTCAAGGGGCTTTAAAGAGGTAAAAATAGGAAAACCATATAGTCCCTTCTTTTTATGGAAACTTCTGAAGCGAATTGCAGCAGATAGAAAAGCTCGTATAAGAATTCAATACAAAACAAGACATATGTTCATAAAACATTCTACCTGATTACAGTAGCTAACAAGACTTGCAATCAATCTATCAACTTAATCACCTAAATTATAGAATAGTTTTCTCAAATCTAAATGTTTCCAAAACATTCTACCTGATATCGATTATCATTTAAAGATCTCCTAAACTAAGTACTATTCAACCTATACATTGAAAATTCCTTCAGATTTTCAATTTCTACATTTATTGAATCAAACAATAAGCTAGAGAAACAAAAGTCAATGGAGAATTCGCATTGTGCCTCGATCACCGCCCACTAGATTGTACGCCATAAACAAGCCGGAAAGTCACCAATGGGTCACCGGAAAGTCACCGGATTTCTCTAAATATCAGTCGCCTCCTCAATCGTACGACTCAATAATTTTATTAGGGTTCTCACACTAATGCGTGAGAGAGAGAAACTCTGAATTTTTTTTTAATTTTTTTCCCAACCAATAGCGTTGTGACACATATGGAGTTCTCATCAGTTTCTCCAAAGTCTTAATTTAGAATCGATTCTGCTAAATTTGTATTTATTTTATTTATTTTTGGGCTTTTATTATTTAGAAACCCACTTTAGAAAGCCAAAATATCTCCTGTTGGAGATGGTCTAAGGATGTAAGCTCAAAATGAGAATTCACCATCAAGTATAAGAGCAATGAAGATTTGGAGAGATACAAAGCTACTTGACTTGGCTATCCTTCGGTATATAAAGGATATAAACTACTTGACTTGGACACTAACTCCATTTCCATCACTCGAAATGTTCAATTTCATGAAGATGTTTTCCCATATCTTGACATTCCCCATTTTGTTCCTTCTTTAGAAAATTTTCCTCAATCATTTCTACCACTACCAATTCATGATCAGTCTTAGCCTTTACCAAATGTTGCATCACCTACACCCAATCATGCACTTCTTCCAGTTTATGCTCCTGTATCTTCTACATAAAACCTGGTTGTTTCACATGTTCCTATTGGTCATGCATCCATAACACCAGTCATTGATTCAATAGCAAACATAGGCAGACCACGCAGAAACACTAGAGTTTCTTCCTATTTGCCTGACTATCATTGCAATTTGTTGTATCATATGCCTATGTCCATAAACCAAAGTCCACATCATATCCTCTTTCATTGGTTCTTAATTATTCATCTCTAAAACCATATCACCAAAATTATATCCTCAACATATCCACTGAATCTGAACCAAAATTATTTTCACAAGCTATAAAATCAGAACAGTGGGTTAATGCAATGAATCTTGAATTAAAGCAATTTGTAAAGACATCTACATGGTCAGTTGTTTCTCTTCCTGAGAGTAAGACCCCAGTTGGTTGCATATGTATTTATTAAAGTATATATAAATTAGATGGAACATTAGACAAATATAAAGCAAGGCTTGTTGCCAAAGGATTTACACAACAATAATGTGTGGTTTATGTTGACACTCATGTGGCCAAGTTAGTTAGTGTCAAATTACTCTTGGCTTTAGCTGCTTCTCAAGGCTGGTTTTTACGCCAAATGAATTTCACCAATACTTTTTTACATGGGGAATTAGAGGAGGAAATTTATATGACATTACTTCCTGGTTACACTTCACCTAAGGAGTAACTTTACCTTATAATGTAGTCTGTCATTACACAAATCCATATATGGTTTAAAGCAGGCTTCAAGGCAATGGAACAAGAAATTTTCAGAAGTATTAGTGCAAGATGGTTTCATACAGTCTGAGGAAGAACATACGTTGTTCACCAAGTTGTCTGGCCAGATTTTGTTGATGTTCTTGTGTATGTGGATGATATCCTAAAGTAACAATGAATAAGCAATTGATCAATTGAAGCATGCCTTCATGTATGCATTTTAGATAAAAGACCTTGGTACACCTAGATATTTTTGGGTTTGGAGGTTTCAAGAAACAGCACAGGGATCACTCTATATCAACGAAAATATGCATTGGATATTCTTCAAGACATAGGTTTATTTGGCACTAAACCTATGGCTACTCCCCTTGATCCTAATCATCAGTTACAGAAAGAGGGTGGGGAATTATTAGCTGATCCAACATCTTATAGAGATCTCATTGGTAAACTGTTGTACCTTACCATCATCAGTCCTGATATCACATACTTTGTACATAAACTAAGTCAATATTTGGCTGCCCCTAGTGATGCACATTTACAAGAAGCACATCGCAAAGTTCGATATATAAAAGGTGATCCAGGAAAAAGACTGTTCCACTCTGCCAAGTCTAAAATCAAGTTGAATGCTTTCTCAGACTCAGACTGGGCAACCTGTCCAGATACACGCAGGTTAGTCACAGGCTTCTGCATTTTTTTAGAGACTCTTTGATTTCGTGGAAGTCTAGAAAGCAGAAGACAGTTTCTACAGTAGTGCAGAAGCTGAATATCGTGCATTGTGTGATACCACAAAGGAATTGATATGGCTCATGAATCCGTTGACATAACTTCATCTCCCTCCTATGGCAGTAGCTAATTTGTACTGTGACAACACATCAGCTATACATATTGCTTCAAACTCAGTTTTTCATGAACGAACCAAACACATAGAGTTGGATTGTCATCTAGTTTGGGATAAATACGGAGAGGGTATGTGCAATTGTTACATGTGAGTGCAAATCTGCAGCTTGCAGACATCCTTACGAAGTCTCTTCAGTCTGATGTGTTTCGCAACTTACTTGCCAGATTTAGGTTTTCAAGCATCTATCTTCCTCCTTGAATACTTTGGCTTGAGGGAGCAGTATTAGATTAGTTAAATTCGAGTTTAATTAGTGAGTCATAGTTAGTTAGCGGTAAGTTAAGAGTTTATTAATCAAGAATTGTATATATAATCTTATGATGTAAATAAGAACTAAAGAATTCATTTCATCTTCTTCTTCATTTCAATATATCTGATTCCAGTTATTTGACCTCCTTCATTTGGTTGGAAGTCATTTAATTTAGAGGATTCTATCTATAAGGAGGGACCATTTGGGGTCGTTTTAGTTTCTTCTTTTAGGGGTTGTTGGTGTTTCTTAGGTGGTCTAGTTTCGATTATTAGTGTTATATTTGTTTGGTAAAATCAAGTGTTCAATTCACATTATCTCTTATGAGATTTTTAGGTGAGGCGGTGTGCTATATAGTTCTTCTATTAGCAGTTCTCTTGTGGTTGATGTTTCATTTATGGTAAGTGACATATGTATAAAGTTTTGTTCTTGTCCGATGATGCGGCATAACTGTTTATTGCCAAATTTGTGAGGTTCACTCTCTTCTGATCGGTTCTGTTGGGTGGATGCGTGTGGAGCTCGTGGTTCGTCATGTCATCCAAAGCGGTAAAAGAAACAAAAACTAGTTCGCTTTTCTCATCTTTTTTGAACCTTGTTCTAGATCGGTTTATTGTGAATCTTCATTCATTTCTTCGCAAGTTAAGTAAGGCACTTCAGGCATCTTCTTTTCATTAACTTTATGCTCAACCTTGTATTGCATTGCATCGCTAATGTTTTAGCTTAATTTTCTCGGTCCTTTGGAGTTCTTGCGATTGTGTTTCATTGGTTATGTTTAGCTTCTCCCTAATATGAGCTTTTGTTTCACGTGATTTCTACTTGTCCGCCGGATCTTAAATTTCATCTCACTTATTACATTACTATGTTAGATCACCAATCCGTACCATCAAAGATTAACAAAAGGTTATGTATTGATTTTATGTAACTATCGAACAAGAAAGTGAAACTCAACAGAGAGAGAGATTAGAAAGTTATCTGAGTCAGGTGCAAATGGGACAACGAAGAAGACCATTCTCGTTACATTCCATACATCTCACCACTACGGCGTCGTTTCCCCATCCCTCCACCACTTTGCAGCTTCCGTTACAATTGGAACATGGCAAAAACGATAAACCACCACATCCGTCACAGCCTCCTCCTCGATCTTTCTTCCTCGGAATCTCTCGTAGTAAATCTCCGAGCATACCTTCCTCTACCAATCTCATCACTTCCTCTACTCCACCGATGTACCTCCCCTTCACGAATACCCTAGGCGGCAGCATCGCCTCTTTATCTCCCGCCATTAGACTCGTGAGCTCTTCTCTGAAACCTCTATCCATCGACACATCTCTCTCGCTAATTACTACACCGAAGCTCTCGATTGCAGCTCTCACGGCGTTACACGCTTCGAATGTCCGCCTCACCCCGCGCAGTGAAGTCGTATATATCACCACGCGGTTCTCTCCGCCGCTACCGGGAGGACACGTCCTTTCTAGTTTTTCCGCTAATTTCGGATCTAGCGGTTTCAGAACCTCCTCAATGTTCAATTGATTTCTAGGGTTTTTCCAATTGGGATCGGAGTTCTCTTTGTTTAATCCGACGGAGGAGACATCGCATTTCACCGGAAGAGGAGAGTCGAGACCAGACATTAGCTCCAAGTAGTTAATAACATCCGGGTCAGACTTGACGGTCATTGAATCTTTGCCGACGATGGTGAATCTCTCAGGCGGAGTCATCGGTGTGGAGAAAACGGTGGAGGAGGAAGGAGGCGGAGAAGGCAAAGGGTCGAGATTGAGAAGGCCGTAAGTGGTGGAAGTTAGTTTGACGAAGTGGTTGTGACAGCCGGCGAGCTGAGAGAAGTCATCGTTCAGGTTGGAGGAGACGCAACCCATCGCCGGAGATTTGAAAAACTTTTGGAAAATGGAGAGATTGAGTGAGAGAGACGGTCGGAATGAGAAAATCACAGAAAATGCTTAGGAGTTTAGATAAAATTAAACTCTTTAAGGGACATTGCACGTGATACGTGTTAAATGTCCATATTTAACTTAAAAAGATGGTTCTGTTTACAAGTATTTGCCTAACAACTACCATACACTCATAAAAATCTCTCTCCCCTATCTCTTCTCAACGGCCGATGATTTTGAATTCAGGTCATCGGGACAATATTCCGGTGAAGCAAGTCATGCTGTGAAGACTCAAATTGCTTTAATATACCAGTTGCCTCCGAAAAACGCTATTTAATTTCTTAACTATAAGGAAAATGCAAGATTAGTTTTTCAACTTGTAATATAATAAAACAATTACTCATGTGTTGGATTTGTAAATTGATACATCGATTAGTCAATTTTATCTAAGTTAATAGATCACTTAAAAATTGTTAACTAAAATTAAGAAATGCTCATTTAATTCTCAAACCAATATAAAAAACGTAAACTAATTTTTCAACTAATGGTTTTAACAAAATAATTTTTTACCTTTACTTTGCAAATGACTTTTAAATAATTAGTTAGAATATTTAACATGTTTAATTTAATTTGTAACTTGAGTTTTTAATTATATAATATGTTTATAATTCATTTTATTTTATTTGTATATTGGTAAAGTCATATACAACACATTTCATATTGTTTCGGATAAATCATCTTTCGTTTTGTATCGTTTCGAGTTTCCGTTGGAGTTTTACGATAAAAAGCATAGAACTCATTCCTTTCGTATGAGTTCCAAATTAATCGTACAAACGGTAACGGTCAGCTTGAGCACCGAAGTTATCCATTTATAATGATAATAATAGATTATTAGAAAACAAAAATGTATATTTGAATTCTAAAATGGTTGTTTGAGAGTTACTTTGAAAACAAAAAAAAAAGTCATATTTTCTCAATTCCAAAAAATTGTATAACTGGATCTAATATATATGAGTTCGGAAATGCATCTCAAGTACATCAATTAGTAGGTATGAGAATCTTCGGACAGATGAATTAATGGATCATCTATTTTAAAATTTTAACAAAAAGCGTAAGTCGTTAGAAGAAGTTGTAAGATACAAATGCATATAGTATACCATTTATTGACTTTATTTCCCCTATGTGGGAGGAATAACATTAATGAACCGGCAGATATTGGAAAAACAACAATTATTGTTAACCAAGGAAAATCATTCGTGGTAAAGACAAGATACACTAGGTCCAAAGAACTATTTCCTACTATTTGCTAAAGAATCGTAAAACTCTTTCGTATATAATTTAATCGTATAAAACGATTGAATTTTATTGTTCTCCGAAACGGACATAAAGACGTGTTCCTTTATATTAATCTTATAAAACGATAACGGCTAACTTAAACGACAACATGATCTCACCTATACGATTGACATTATTATTACGCGAAATCTATATCGTATCACCGTATGAATACCGTTTCTGCAATAGGGATCGTAAAAATCGTCTAAAAACAGCCCAAAGAGGCCTAATACCCGATAGCGGCCCACTTACGATTTCAGATGAGAGTTCGACACAAGTACAATGACGGTCGTAACTTGCTCCGCAATGCTTAGAAAATGGAAGAAATCTAAAAAGTAAAGTTTCCACAAGAGAATAAACTCGAAAAGGAAGATTTCCACGGGAGAATCAGAGGAGTAAAAGGAAAGCAGACCAATCTTAGGCGTTTATATAAGAGAGATAAGGAGGAAGAGCACAGACACATTCAATTCTCCACACCGAAACACCTAGAACATTAGAGTTATATTTCAATTTTGTTAGCGATTTGCGACTCAATTAGGTTTACTAGTCTTAGGTTATTCGTACTATGGAACTCGCCAACAGCTCACGTAGCCGATGCTTATCACATGTTGTTACACGCTCATATGCAAATTTGGAATAAGATTTCTTCTGCTATTTTCATACTTTTAATTTTGTACTTTAATTGTTTATCGTTGTGTTCTGATCTCGTATATGTTTGGCTTAGCATAAATCTAGGACCTCTTAACTAACATAAATAAACAGTGAATTTTGGTTTCCATAGTCTAGGGCTAGAAGGAGGGGGGTACAGATCAATCTTATTCATAGTCGTACAATAAGATCGAACATGGCTACCAAAACTCAAAACGACCAACCAACTCGTTACAGTGTTACATTGAACGACAATGTTGATAACACTCTGCCAACAAACGTCACCAAAGTCAACACCGACGCAAACACTGCAACGTTTGAGGAGATTAAGAAGATGTTCTCGACTCTCAAAAAGAAGTCAGAAGAACAAGATAAGCTAACGAATTCTCTCGCTAAACAGGTCGAGACCTTAACCGTGAGAACTAGAACCATCTTTTCGCACGGTACTACCAAGCTCCACGGAAGAAGGCTCGATTTTACAACCCCGTTCGACAGGGCGCAAAACACGCAAAAGAACTGCCGGAATAAAATCCCGAAGAGACAACCCTGCCGCAACGCTGAACAATACTGACAACCTTCCTCCTTTTAACGAGGAAACGGAAAAGAAAAAATCTGAGCGAGTTGACTTGGAATTAGGAAACAATATGATCCTTCAGACGAAGACGCGGATGTACACCCAAGGAGAAAAAAATAACTACTCAACCCGGAAAGGTCGTCAGCTCGACAAACACATGAAAATAGAAGAAGAAAACATATTCTTGGTAGAACAAGAAAAATTGGCTGAAGAGCAAGCTCAGATCATCTATGATAAACGCCGACATAATCCAAGGGCCACTAACGATGATCTTGATGAAATTTGTGACCTCGCGACTATATCGCAAAAACTGTTGCAGAAGTCTAGGCGGTAAAATTGCAAATTCATCATGTTACTAGTGCGACACCAGAGATCGATTGACTCCTTGAGAAAGCTTGAAAAATCCCGTTTACGGCCCGTATAACTAAGGCTTGAATCTATGATCCCAGGAAAATAAAATCCCCATGTATGACGGAACCACCGATCCGAAAGCTCACCTGCAAACTTTTCAGATCGTGATGGCGAGGACCAAACTCAAGGAGGGCGAAAAAGATGCAGGCTTCTGCCTCTTTTTTGTCGAACACTTCTAGGGAGCGGCTCTCGAATGGTTCTCCCGATTAAAATGCAACTCCATCGGGAACTTTCAAAAACTCTCTTCGGAATTCCTCAAACAATACTCCATGTTTATGGATAGAGACTCTTCCGGCGTTGATATATGGAGCTTGTCCCAAAGGGAAAACGAATCTCTCCGAGATTTCATGAAACAATTTAAGATCGTAATGTCGAGAGTAAGCGGAATCAACGATAAGGTAGTTGTGGACTCCCTCTGAAAAACCATTTGGTACAAATCAAAATTCAAGAAGTGGATAGACCTCGAAAAATTGCGTACGATTCATGATGCTCTTCATAAGGCCATGGATTTTATCATCATCGAAGAATAGGCGAAAGTTATGTCGTAAAAGCATAACTCAGCAAAGACATCCACGAAAAACGCTCCTTCCAAGAAAAAGAAATCCCTCGTAACGACAAGTACGTCCATCACGAGGGAGAAGACCTTCAAGGCGCACATAACTATGCGATAAACTTGTCGTCCGAACAAGGAGGAACATCATGTAACACCTGGACTCGGAACATCTCTTACGACAAAAATACCTTATGAGTTCCACCAGACAAAGGGCCACTCCACGACAAAATGTAAAGATCTTGTAGTTAGGCTAGCGGCAAAACTACTCGCAAGGAAAATGCCAGAAATATCCATCATACAAGATCTCATAAGAGAAATTGATTGACATACTAGGTCCGATCAAGCACTGTTAGGCGGTAACGCGCCTCTGGGTACTCGAATAGAGGGAAAACACGGAAGAGGTTCTGAAAACAAAGGAAGCGACATCAACCGTCACCGGATAAACATGATTATCGGAGGATCGCAATACTTTCAGGATAACATATCCTCGATAAAATCATACCATATCAAAGATTAATCGAGCACCAATTGGCATGCCTCTCTTCTCTTTACACCCTCCGATTCGTTGATAACACGATTACATTTAAGGAAAGTGAAGTTTCCAGAATCGACACACCACGCAACGACTCTTTTGTAATCGATCTCGTCATAAGAGACCTCAAAGTCGCAAGGATCCTCATTGACACAGGAAGTACCGTAAACATAATCTTTCGCTATACGCTAAACAGGATAGGCATCAATTTATCTGAAGTCACGCCCACGCCAAAACCATGCAGTGGCTTTTCTGGCATGACAACCATGACTCTTAGATCAATTAAACTCCCGGTCGTAGCCAAAGAAATCACGAAAATCATCAATTTCTCGGTTGTCGACCATCCTGCCATCTACAACGTGATCATGGGAATGCCTTGTATGAACTCCATGAAGGCTGTTATATCGACTTACCACTTAGGCATCAAGTTTCCGACTCCCTACATAATATCCACAATCTGGGGCTACCAAAAATAGTTGTGACTCTACTCCTTAGCCGAGCATAAACTAAGAAAGGTCGCAACAACACCCATGGTCGGACCCAAACGAGCGAAAGACAACTCATCCGTCGATTGAAAATGCTTCGGAAAAAGCTGAAAATGCTTCGGAAAAAGACGAACTAGATTCGTCAACTCGAGAAACAACTCAACATAAAGGAAGCGATCATGCCTCCGAGCCCAACATCCCATACAGAATGGTGCAACCAACGCCTGAAAAAGTCGTCAACCCAACCATAGACACCGCATATGAAACGGACGACGCAATATTAACAAGAAACAAACTGAACTATGAGACGGCTCGATTCCCGAAAAGGGTAAATAGGCAACTTTTTGCGAGAAAAGTGCAGTTGTCCCCCTATCAAAAAAATTGGGGGGGGGGAGTGGGTACGTATATGCATACTCGTATACTCCCATATTTTATAATATCTGCACTTCTTGTATTCGATAATTTTTGAATTTTTCCGCAATAAGAAAAATGCATCTTTACTTAGAAGTTTCTGTTATCTTCTTACGTCACAAACATATTTGATTAAAACACCCAAGTAGTAACGTAAATCATTGTATAACCCATAAACTGGAATCATCCGAACAACCTTCCTTAACAAAATTCAACTAAAATATTTTCCTCGTACACAAGGACAAACACGCCCTTCGATGAATCACAGGAACATCCTTAAACACGTTTTAAACGTAAAACCTCCAAACAAAAAAAGAACTTTCGGATAAAAAGAGACGTCGCAAACTCCCGAAAACAAACTTCCAAACTCGTACAGGCACAGTCACCATGGACTATAAAAACAAAACGAGCGACCACTTGCTCCCATATCGAATATGTCAATTGGCCCCGATGGACGAACTAGTCACTTAACATTTCGTAACTCGTACATCCGACACAAGGATAACAACGCTATAGAAACCGAAATCTTGGTCAGTACTTCCGAACGACTTAGAAATTTTCTTCGGAGAGATGCTCGGTTCCCGACCGATGCGAGTCATATAAGCCGAGAACCTATCGCAAACTCCAATATTGATACGGAACCAGGTTGAAATCATAAACGGGATGTGTAAGTGATAACACATATTTTCAACCTGTTAATGTGAGACCAATTTCCTATCCTCACAACGTTATCATGTTATTGCAATATAGATAGGGTGTCAATCCAAATGGGTGTGATGCTAACAATCTAGATGCAATAGAACTACTAATTCAAGCTAATTATGAAAATGGGGGGTTTTACTAACAGTTCCTAAACAAACAAAACATGCAGAAAACTAAAACAGGAAACAAGAAACAAGTACTAACATGCATTGGTAGATACTAAGTATAAAAAACAGGAAAGTAAAATGGGTGAAGATGCAATAAAGTGGGAAGCAATTCATGAGGACAAGGGTAATTGACTAGAGATCCTTCCTGAACTACCTAAGCCTCTAACATACCTCAAGCAACGAGCTAACCCCTAAACAACAGATTCATATGCAACCAAGTCCAATGTCTTGGTAAATGGTTTCAAGCCAAGCAATCACCAGACCTAACTCTTGTTAACGGTACACTACTTAGCAGGCATGAGGAACCAATCTACTAAATCCAATAAGCATCCTAAACATCTAATCTCTTAGGCTAGGATGTGAAAATCTCTAAAATCACCATTTTAGGTATTTCATTGAACACCTTCTGGGTGCTGAAATACCTAATATCAGAAAGAAATCAGCATGAAGAGCAATGAAACAGAAGGGATCTAGATGCAAATCAACTTAGGCACTTAGGAAGAACAAGACATCAACAGTAGTCTACCCCATCCTCAGGAACCTAAGGTAACTACTCACTACGCATGTTTGGTGCGAAATATGTAAAACAGGAAAGCGTAGCTACTAAGGAAGACATGAAGATCAAAATTCAAAGATGATGAACACCAAAACACTAACCTAGAAAAACAGAGTATCAATGAAACATTAGCGAAAACAGAGAAAGTGATCAAGGTAAAAAACGAGATTAAAAGCATAAAAACATAGGTCAACATGCACCAGATAGTTCACAACCCTAATCTAAGCATAAAAATGAAGAAAACAGAAGATAAACATAAACTTAATCAAAATCTGGGTTTAGAACATGAAGAACATCAAGAACAAAGTAGAGAGAAAATAAAACCTAAGACAAAATCTAAAAATGGCAAAAAAAAGGCTCTCGTAAAATGGAGGTGTTTTAGGGCTTTTATAGTGTTCAGAGAAAAGCCGTAAAACGCATAAATGACAAAAAGTAATGATTAAACTGGGTCTTGAGTCTAGTCCATCCTGATTCGAAGTTGGTCGGGTCGGAGCTGCTTTGCTCGATCGTGATGTGATCAAGGCACAAAAAAGTGGTCGAGGCAAGGTCTGGGACGATCGAGGTGGGCTTGGTGGACGATCGAGGCGTGTTGGAGCTGGATTGAGGCAAAAGACTATGGCTCGAGATGGAATGCTCGAGCGATCGAGCTTGGAGAGTTGCGTGATCGAGCCGGGCTCGATCATTGGTCTAGCTGAGGAATGCATGTGATCGAGCCAGCTTTGCCTTGGCTCGATCACGGGATCGAGGTGCTCAATGTGTGAGGCACGGAACCGGGTGATCGAGGTGCGTATTGGCCGGGAGATTGAGGCGAGTCTTGGTCGGGCTCAATGGTTGATCGAGGTGAGTCTTGGTCGGGCTCGATGGTTCATCGAGGTGCCGAGATCGAGGGGAACAAGGTCGAGGTGCCGAGATGGCTCGATGGTGAAGTTTTGGTCGAATTTTGACTTGAGCTACACTTGAGTCGCTTCCATTCCATGCATTTTCCTTTCCTTCTCCAAATTTGCAACAACATTCTGAAAGCTCCTAAAAGTCCTGAAAAATCTCCAAAGTGCATATGTATGCAAGTGCTAATGCAAACGCCAGAAAAAGTCGTCAACCCAACCATAGCCACTGCAGATGAAACGGACAACGCAACATCAGCAAGCAACAAACTGAACTATGAGACGGCTCGATCCCCGAAAAGGGTACATAGGCAAATTTTCGCGAGAAAAGTGCAGTTGTCTTCCTCTCGAAAAAATGGGGGGGGGGGGGGGGGGAGGGATACCCAACCNAATATCTTCACTTCTTATATTCGATATTTTAAAAAATTTTCCTCAATAACAAAAATGCATCTTTACTTAGAAAATTCCGTTATCTTCTTACGTCACAAACATATTTGATTAAAACACCCAAGTAGTAACTTAAATCATCGTATAACCCATAAACTGGAATCATCCGAACAACCTTCCTTAACAAAATTCAACTAAAATATTTTCCTCATTCACAAGGACAAACACGCCCTTCGACGAATCATATGAACATACCTTAAACACGTTTTAAACGTAAAACCTCCGATCAGAAAAAGAATTTCCAGAAAAAATGAGACGTCGCGAACTCCCGAAAACAAACTTCCAAACTCGTACAGGCACAGTCACCATGGACTATAAAA
>OVBE01013008.1:0-13000 GCA_900406425.1 Iberis pinnata
TATATATATTATTTTTGTATTTACACACTTTTATAACAAAAGAGTTTCACAAATGAGCAGAAATGTGAACCAAAATTTAAATAAAAAGAGATGCCTAATAAAGATAAATTAGTTAAGAACTGTCAAACTGATAAAGTATGGGAAAATACAGAAAAAGAAACGTTACAGCGAAAAAAGAGCATACGTTAGGCAACAAGTAAAAATGATATTAAAAAAGCAAAAAACATAGATGGATCAAATCATAGTTCTAAAAAAATTCTAACAAATAGTAAGACCAACATTCGACTAACACGAAACAAGAGAAAAAAAATCGATAGTTCTTATGCCTGGGACTAATTACAATTTTGACAAACAATATTTGTATTCTTGTTTAAACATTTTCATATACTATTTTAATAACAAGAAAATTGTGCTTTGATGTTATAAAGTATTTTAAATTTGCCAAAGAAAATTTTAATATAAAGTTACCATGTAATCATATATATGATGAAATTTTTTCACTTTCATGGTTTATGTTTAACAAAAAATATCCATGTTGTAGGTTTAAATTAATATGTTAGTTAACATAATTTATTGTTTCCTTTTAAATACTTTTATAAATAAATTTTAATGTCTTATGAGATGATGAAAACATTTTAATGAAAGAGTTCCCGCGCGGCACGCGCAGGTAATTTACCTAGTTAAAATAGTAAAGCAGAATCCACCAAGTGGAAAAATAAGAAACAAGTCTAAAGGGAAAGAAAAACAAATTCCATCACAAACTAAGCGTGACTTATTATCGTAATGGGTCACATTTATGATCTCCCTAATATATGCAGTGCAAAGCTTGATTATGTTTCTAACACCCTAAATACACAAATGATATGTTATGATTGATGATATCCAGATTTTAATTGTGATCTCTAGATCTCAGTTGCAAAGTTAATTAGTGATGAGGACGTATAATCCAATCATAAAGAAGAAATTCATTAACATGTATACAAACCCATTAATTCATGTTTCAAATTTACACATTTTCCAATAATCAACCGTCCATTTCGATATTAAGTGAACCTTGCTTCACAAAAACTTTCTCTCTCTAATCGCTCCAAAGTCTCTCTCTTTGCTCTGGTTCTTCCATCTCCATTTGACCTCCGCCGCTGGCGTCCGGCACCTTCGCCGGCGCTCAGCGGGCTCTCTTCTCCTTTTGTTTTCGTTTTCCTTTTCTTTTCTCGGTTTCATCTCCTTTGGTAGATTTTAGTTGATCTTCGTCGTCATCTGTTATTGTCTTCTTCGCGGCAGATTCTCCCTTGCCTTGCATGCATCTCTATTCATGCTGATCTGCTCTCTTTGGTCCGATCTCGGTCGTTCATGTATTTATTATTTTGTAGGTCCAATTGGGTGAGATTTCTACAACTACTAAGTTGTATTCGGCTATGGAGTTGCTTCCGGCGAGGTGCGGTTGGGTTTTTGTTGCTTTGGCTGACGCAACAGTGGCTTCGTTGGTTTAACTCGAATTTTCCTTTGGAGATGCTTGGGTGGCTTGCCCCTCGTCGAAAGTTGCTTCATGGGTCATGCCTCTCTTCCTCGGTCGTCGTCGGTGGTGCGGAGTGGCGGTTGATGTTCCGGTTAACCGGATTGAACCTGGATGGACTTGACGGCGGCGCAAGGTTGGGAGCAAGCTCAAGGGTTTTTTTCTTCTATTGGATGTGGACTTGGGCTTTGTTATCATTTCTTGGAGGCCCAAGACAACTTCTGTACATGTTTTAGTTTTAGGTTATCTCATAATGTCAGCTTATTTTATTTAATTAGGGGGGATACAAATCTGTACAAGGTTGTCTCCGGTGAAAAACTCTCGTCACGGTTTTAGACCGATCTCAAGGGATATCAAGGGTTGTCTATCTCGGTTTAGAAAGTATTTTCTTTCTAAGAACCGTGGTCCTTCGGGACTTCTTTTAAAACTCCATTTTGGAGTAGTTTATTTCTCTCCATGTGAGAGCAGTTGCCCTTTATGGGCTTGTAATTTTCTATTGGTGGGATTGTATATGCCCTTTATGGGTTTGTATTTTCTCTAATTTAAATATATAAGTTGAAAAAAAAAAGTGAATCCTTGCTTCAAAATCAAAATTACAGTCCACTCAACAAACAAAAAAAAACAGAAGATAAACACCAAAATTTTCATTTGATCAGATAAACAGTGATAAGATACTCACTTTCCCCACCAAAAGCTCATCCGTTTTCATCCATTTGTAAAAATATTGTTATCCCTCAAAGCACGACCAATCTCCGCATCCAAAATAGTAGCCAATGTTCCACTGGAAGCGAACTCTACACAACCAGAAATCGGAACTCGTCAACTGACCACCAGAAAATTATGTGGAGAAACTATATACTAATCAAATTTAAAGTTAGGGTTTCTCACATGCGGGAGAGCAGTTGTAGAGGATGTGAACCTATCACTGACTGTGCCAGATTCCGGAAAGAACATATAATGATGTTGGCCATGTACGTACACTAGAATAGTCGATCTCATCTTGAATTGGAGTTTGGTTCTGACCTTCTAAAAAAAGTGTTTACATCAATTATGTTATATTAGAAAATATAAGAACATCATTTCGTCTAATCAAGGTTTACAAAGAGTTATATGTGTCACATCAAAAATCATTATTCTCCAAGGTGACCAGTTTTGCGATTGTCAGCTAAAATAAGATGGAATTGAAATAACAATTAAAATTATAATAATCACTAAATCGATTTTCAAGAAGTGTGGACTTGTAATGGTCCAGTAATGACATTCAATATTATCATCTCACTCAATACGCACCGTAGTCCACATTTACACCATATAAAGTAAAATCAAATGCATTTGTCATGTTTGTAGCTCTACAATCTGAAGAAGATAAGCACACTTTTAAATCATTATAATCCTAAAGTGTTTGAAGCATAGTATACCTTGGCATCGCCGCACCAGTTATTTCATGTTGCAGGGCAAACCATCTATAGAATGAAGAAAACACTTTTGGTTGATTCGGTCTTCAAATGGATCGATCGACCTGGAGCCATAGCCAAGTCGGACAAATATTCAAGTTAATGTATTAGATTTCATTGGTACGACTAACTTACACATGAGATCAATGCCAAATTACCTCAGATACAGATAAGAAACTATCTTTTTCAGTATATTGCTGCACTTTCTTAAGAGGCTGTCCAGTGAAAGTTGCATACATCCCATCAATTTTCAGCACCGTATAGAACCATAAGGATAATTTTAAGATCCTAACACTCGAGTTTAAAGCAAGAAGCATTTTAACTAAGAGAAAGACTTACTTGTCGAGCTTCGATGGCTTTCATTCACTTATCTCCTCACATCCTCCACATGTCTCTGCAAAATTATGGTAACACACAATCAATCGAGTTCATACACAAATATGCTTCCAACTACAAAGGTATTAACAAAGAAGAATTCAAGAGGCATACTCCACATCCAGTTTGCGTAGCGCATCCCATTTTCATCACCATCAAGAAGAAGTGCTCCTTGGCTTGCTGCTACTCTAAACGCTACTGTTCTAACTTTGGGCTTTATCTAAAGATTATTCGAGAGCAAACTCAGGAGGTTAACAAACCATAGTTTCTGGTTGATGGAAACAGCTGTATAGAGTTGTTCATACCTTGGTTACTCTTTCAAGTTAATTCCTTCAAGAATCAATAGCATTGTATTCCAAAAAAAATATTCGCTAGCTAAGCATTGTATTCCAAAAAAAATAATTCGGGAAATCTAAATTTTCGTTGTAAAATGATAATGAGGAGGAGGAGACAATACAAATCTAAAGAGAAGAAGAAGGTGGATGAGCGGGAAATGATAATAGGATCTTCAATTGAAGCGGAGTACTCTATGCAAGCAAATAGATTATGCAGGGCTGTGACAACATCTACTTTCCCCTGCGCCGTTCCAGAGCTAAGCATCTGAACCATAAGTGGTGGTACTTCGGAAGTTAAATTGTTGCCTTGTTAGCTGGTGCAACCTGAGAGTGTTAAATCTGCTGCAGTGGCCAGTTCTCTTAAATTTGAATTGTAGAGGTTCATATCCGTATGAGAGGAGGAACCACACCAGTTTTTACACTCTCGATCTTATTCCTGATTAGTAATCACAACCAAATAAAAGTTAGTGACTACCATCATAACTGAAATTGCAATCCATTGCCACAAATGTTACAAGGGTCATTCAGAAAACATAACTGCAGATAATAGGTAACTTGCATCCTAGATTTGCTCTTAATATCCAAATAGAAGTAAACAGTAGGTAATGTTAGAGCAAGAACAAGCAAATAGATAAAATAAGATGGTAAATTACAAAATAAACTACATGCGACAAGCTTCAGGTCAGAGTTGAAATGAGAATTTTAATGTAATTAGGTTAAACATGAATTCCTCATGGTTTCTACAGATCTAAATTCCAAAATGTAGATACTCTGAGTGTGTTCTACTTTATTGCTTCATAAAGTTAAAGAACAAAAACCCTAGCTATTGTACTTAGTAAATGAGTTGCCTTTACTTATCTAGAAACTGTTAACCCACAACAATGTTTTAAAGCAAACACCGAGAAAAAAATTGGCGAGGTTTCTTACGAAAGAAAAAAAATCTTACACATTTTATAATGCCTAAGACCATCTCCAACAATGTTTCTTAAGGGTTTCTTAAGAATAAAATATAATAAAATGTTAAGAAACTTGGAGAGAGAAAGTCCTTAAAGCTTTTATATAAGAGTTGACTCTTGCACTATTCACACATGTTTTATTCTTGGGTTTCTTGCACTATTCACATCTTTTTAAAAATAATATTATTATTTTTTTATTAAGAAACTTTTAAGAGTTTCTCTATTGGAGATGCTCTAATACCATCTTTATCGGATAGAGTAGAAGGTTTTTAAAACCCAAAATAATAATTTTTTAAGTTTTCTCTCACTTCAATTAAAGACTCGTTTCTCCTTTTAACATCTTTCCAATCGGTTTATAGTCGACTTTTTTTATAAATATGATTAAAAAATTCATTAGAATCATTTATTGAGGTTTTTGCAATAAAGATGCTCTAAGATCAAGCATTGAATCTGATGTGATGTGTGTTGCAATTTTTTTTTTTTTTTTTTTAAGTTTAAACAAAAATATAATTTTTTTTTTTTATATATAATATATTTTTTGATTAATATTCCCCAAACCGGGACAAATTACATATGAAATGACAAGTTATACCAAAAGAAAAGATTGAAACTCAATTGAAGCAAGTGTGATAAGATGAAGTAAGATAGCCAATATTGAACCAAACCAAAGAGTTAAACTTGGAAGAGACGAAACCAGGAAGATATGTAGGTTTCTTTAAAGCGTTGCAAGTTGAGTGGTTGAGCTGTAGGGGTGATAAGTGATGGTCTGTCCAACGAAGCTAGCCTTGCCCTTATGATTTGTTGTATTTGCTTGACAATTACCGAAGGCGATAGTGATGTGTTGTTGTGAAGTCGAGAGTTACGCTCCTTCCATATTGAGTATGCAATAGCTTGGATTAGAAGCTTTATAATTAAGATTATCCTCTTGCCATAATTAAGCTGCTGGAACCATGAAATTAGAGAATCAATATCTGGAGGAGGATTGATACGGGTGTGATGGAAGAAGGAAGTCCATATGGCATAGGAGAATGGACAGTGAAAGAAGAGATGTCCTCGATCTTCATGTGAGTTTGGACATAGTAGACAGGTTGACGGAACGGTAAGTCCCCAGCTCCTTAGACGGTCACGTGACGGGAGCCTATCCTTCATGAGAATCCATGAGAAAAAAGCGTGCTTTGGGATGTGCTTTGAGAACCAAACGAGCTTGAACCACAAAACCGTTGGGACAAGATTGTGTAGTGATGTACGCGTTTTGGTGGTAGAGAATACAGAGGGTTCTTCAGTGTTTGATGTCCTCCAGAGGTAAGTATCATCTTCATCATTGAGAGAGAGAGGTATTAGGGAAGGGAGACAAGATCGGAGCAGTTCATTGATTGGATGTCTACTCCGGGGAAGTATCCAAGCTCCAGATGAGATGGCTTGTGAGACTGTAGCAAGGAAGGGAATTCCCGATACACGAGGTCCAACTGTTCCTGTTACATCTATAAGCGGTCCCAAATCCAGCCATGAGTCATGCCAAAACAGAGCATTCCTACCTGAATAAATCCTGCAAATAAGATAAGGTCTAGCAAGAGTTCTTAGTTTAATTAGTTGTTTCCATATCCAACTGCCTTGTCTAGAGAAATCTCCATCCCAGAACACTTTTGTTTTAATTATTACTGAATGGATCCAAGATACCCATAGTGATCCGCTTTGAGCATAAAGGAGCCAAATGAGCTTTAAGCCGAATATTGTGGAGGATAACTCTAAGTCTTTTAGCCCCAATCCTCCTTCTTCCTTTGGTGTACATATAGAGGACCACGCCACTTTTGCGCCTCGAGTGTTATTCGGAACTCCTTTCCACAAAAAACTTGAACAAATACTGTTAATAGCTTTTAGACAAGATTTAGGTAAGGGAAATACCGAAGACCAGAAATTAACCATACTAAACAAAACCGATTCAATCAATTGAAGACGTCCTGCATAAGAGAGCTTAGAGGCTGGCCAAGAAAGAATTTTTGAGTTGATCTTATCCAGGAGAGGTTGGTAATCTACAGGCCTCATTTTGTGTGGAAGCAAAGGTAAGCCTAAGTATTTAATTGGAAGAGTTCCGGCAGAGAGTTGGAAGCTTGCAGCCATATTTTGAGTGATCATTTGGTTGTTCCCATCAATGAATAATTTTGATTTTGCTGAGTTGAGGAATAAGCCTGAACCTACATAAAAACGATTTAAAATGTTAATAATAGACTGGAGAGAGGACATAGAACCATAAAAAAAAATAGGCATGTCATCTGCAAAGCTTAAGTGAGTGATAAGAGGATTGGAGCATTTTGGATGAGCTTTGAATCTTCTTGTGGCAGCCCCAAAGTCCAGCTCCTTTGATAAGATGTCCATTGCCAGGACAAAGAGAGATGACGAAATAGGGTCTCCTTGTCGAAGCCCTTTTTTGCCCGGAAAAAAAACCCACCAATTCACCATTTAGAACAACTGAGTATCGCGGTGTAGTTATGCATGATCGAATCCATTCAATAAAGAGTGGAGGAATTTGAAATGCTGTTAAGATTGCAATGATAAAATCCCAGGAGACGTTATCATAAGCTTTGACTAGATCAATTTGTAAACACCCTCTAGTTGGATTTGATGAATCGTTGAAACCCGA
The DNA here is from genome assembly GCA_900406425.1 of Iberis pinnata. NCBI lineage: Eukaryota > Viridiplantae > Streptophyta > Magnoliopsida > Brassicales > Brassicaceae > Iberis > Iberis pinnata. The sequence continues at coordinate 7,272 of OVBE01013008.1, forward strand.
TACCAACTCTGATGCTAGTAGAACATTTTCGCACATAAGTCTTCCTTTAACAAAGCCTACTTGATTCCTTTGGACTGCATCAGGGAGGAACAATCTCAACCTATTCGCAAGAATTCTGGAGATAACTTTGTATGAAGTATTGCAACACGAAATTGGGCGAAAATCAGCTAGCGATTCTGCTCCTATAACTTTTGGAATCAAGGCAATTGCAGTTGCATTTGCTTGTTTGAGTGGAGATACATTGATGAAGAAGTCCCGAACTGCCCGTGTTAATGCATCTCCGACTGTATCCCACAATGAGATGTAGAATTCCGCCGTAAACCCATCCGGACCCGGAGCTTTATTTTTTGGCAAAGATAGAACTGTTGCTTTAATTTCTTCCACAGTGGGTACTTTGACAAGAAGATCTGCTAAAGATGGAGAGCAGCGGAAAGGATGAAGACTTTGTATCTCTAAAACTGTGTATGCAGACACATCCTGATTTGTTGATCCTAAAAGTCCTTTGTAAAATGTGAGAACCATGTTTTTAATTTGAGGTGGATCGGAGATTCTCTGACCCGCAGGATTGAGGAGAGAAATTATTGCATTCTTTGCCAGATTTGACTTTATTGCTTGGTGGAAAACTCGAGAATTGGAATCACCTTCCTTTAACCAACGTATTCGCGATTTTTGTTTAAGAAAGGACTCTTCAGCTGATGATAAGATTAACCATGATTTCCTGGCAAGTGATTCAGCAATAAATAATTCAGAAGAGGGATGAGTAAGCAAATTCCTCTGAATTTCTTCTAGATTTTTAAATGCCTCACTAGCTCGATCCTGAATATTGCTGTAACTTTGACGATTGAGTGTTTTGCAATAGGCTTTTGCTGCGTTAATTCGTTGATAGAATTCTGACATAGGTGTTGATGAATATACTGGAGAATCCCACACCTCCTGTAAGTCATGTAAAAATGTTTCATGTTGAAGTAAAAAAGAAAAAAAAGTAAATCTCGTATTCCGGCGGGAAGAACCATCACAAACAGAAACCAAACATGGAGCATGATCTGACGTTCCTGGAGCATCGAAAAGTGCATTGGCTGATGGAAAAGCATGCTGCCATTTTTCATTAATTAAAGCCCTATCAAGCTTTCTTGCTGAGAGATTTGTGGTGCTTCTATTTGTCCAAGTATATTGAACACCTCTGGTAGTTAGATCATAAAGGTGTGATGAGGTTAAGCATTCTTGGAAGTCATTTAAACCTGTAAGAGATAGATCAGAAGGTAATGTTGAGTACACTTCTTCCATTGATAGTACTTGGTTGAAATCACCAATAACTAGCCATGGTGAAGTAGCTAACGATGGGAGTGAGGCTAAGCTTGTAATAAGTTCCCATAATGGTCTTCTTGCAACAACTCTATTACGTGCGTACACAAAGGCCACCGTGAATGTAATACTCAGAGCTTGGTTGAAAACTCTGCATAAGATCAACTGGTCTGATTTAAGAAGGATGGAAACAGAAAGGGATGGGTGCCAAATGTAATACTCAGAGCTTGGTTGAAAACGTGCGTACACATTGCAACTTTTACAGTATCAATGGCAAGTTGATGGAGATGATCATTAGTGTGAATTGCCAATGCGTGAACAACAAAGTCAATAGTGTTGTCATCGAGACCAATTTTCCTGCCAAGATTACATAGCCACATAATATCAAATTAAATGCCATTGACACCATAAATGTTAGAAGGAATTAGAATACGCAATCAGTTCCTTTGTTGTAACTTTAGTCAAATCCATTTTGTTATGTGTTTTCGGATCCTCATAATAATCATGAACATAACTAAAAAACTTTCCAACTCGAAATTTCTTAAACATACCCATGAGAGAAGACTTTAGGGGGCTCCACCGGAGTAACTGGAACCTTTTGAACCTATAGGAAATCAACAGTTATCAACAAAATGATTTTGCAGATACTGTAACCTATACATTCATTGAATGCTTATATCTTCCCTTTAAACAAAAAACATAGCTTCCATCAACTACTTTAAAGGACAAATAATTTGTAACATCTGTATGAATAAAGATACGAACAAACTTGCCGTTTCCCATCAAAAACTGGTCCATCAAATCGAAAATATAAAGTTTGTAAGTGGCATTGACATAATTAGCATAAAACAAAAAGAATGACATATATGATATGTTAGGCATCATGTCAATATTGTAATCCCTGCTAGCTCCTAAATTCTCAGGAGCCTTCTCGTCTCATTTGAACACTCATTTTCAAAATAACTTAGTAAGTACCAATACACTTACAGACCAAAGGAAATAAACTCCTCGAACAAAGCAAAACTCGAAATCACCAATGCATATGATGGAACACATGCGAAAACCAGTGTAAAATCCCAGCCTGAGACATTGTCCTCATGATGTCCTTGTACTCCTTCGATATTGATAGCTGAAGCTAGTGAAATTAAGGAGGCTAGGTGTCACGCCATTAACCTCCAAAGAACATATATAATCTTTCTCTCAGACTCGATGACATTAGTCTCACTTCTTAATTCTCAAAGCTCTTCTAATGAGTTTGGGACTGTCCCCAAGGTTATGTCTATTTATACGAAGCTCTTTTCAGGAAGTGTCATGTCTGGCTCCCTCTACCGAAGTTGCTGATATCATATTGCGCGAGGCGGAAGATCGCCATCTCGCAGTTATCTGCCCCTTCGATCAGGCATATGATAGCCATAATGGCTCATGGTCACGAGTTCGGGGTGGAGGTCGGCGTCAAGTTCCTGGAAAATATGTCATCAATCAACCCGGTGGTGCAGAAGAAGACAAAATTGAACACGGGCTTTGTGTACATCAATTTCAAGCCTAAGTACAAACTAATAGAGACCAAGCCGGACACGAAGATCCACGACTGGAAGGGAAAATATTTCTTCCTAAAGGTCGTGCCGGAGTCTATCGGCGACGTGGGAAGGATCCTGAAAAGGAAATGGGCAGAGACCTTTGGTAGATACCACCTAGGAAAGCCGAGCTGATAGTTAGAAAATTTTGACGATCTTAACCGAAGTTTGTTTTGTTATTTGTAGAGATTCACTTTAACTCTGTTCCTTTTCCACCGAACTTTCTTGAAGATTTTGGGAGGATTCAAGAGGCAGGGATCGCTAGCATCGGGTAATTCGATCTCAAGCGTATCCAGGAGAGCATCCCGTTCATTAACTCAGGTAGGGTCAACCAGGTACCTGCATTATATTAAGAGAAGTGTCGTTCTAACTGCAAATTGATATATTTCACCTCGTTGGGAGCTCAATGTCTATCCTGTTAAGAAAAACAAAAGGATGGGATGTCCAAAACCTATAGTGGACTATGCTGCCGAACTAGGGCAATACTCTTCGAGCTCGAAGAGGAAACATGCGCAGGCATCTGGTTCTGCGGGTAGCGAGGACCCTTGTCTTTTGCTAGTAACTAAGAGGAGACGCCGATCCAACAGGGATCGCGAGACTCGTGAAATAATGGTCATCGACTCGGGAGAAGAGTCGAATTCAGCCATCGTTCCAACTGAGGAACATGGTTCGAGAGAAGAGGTCCCTACTGAGGGACAAAAAACAAATGAGGGTGTTCCTGCAGGGGGACACCAACAAACAGAAAATGCTCCTGAGGAGCAACATGAAGTTCTGCTGTGGGAACATCTTCAGGGATAAGTGCCCCTGTTATCGACCTGACAGTTCTGCCACTTGCTCTTACTGGTGGTACTCCGACAGTCTCCCATATTTTGGGTGAGATGACTGCAGATGTGGAGCCCGTAGATGGCGATTTAGAGACCTTTGCTGAAGAGCTTCCTCATCTTCTGGGTGCAGGTGGTGATGATGAGGATGACGAAGGAGAAAGAGAAGATGAGTTTGGGGTAGAGGAGGGAGAAGCTACGGGTCCTCAAGATACTGAGGGAGGGAGCTCCCAATCGGCAAGACAAGATAACTCGCGGGGGAGTTGGGCATTCTCGTTCACGCATAGAGGCATGCCATTCTCACAAGATAGCCAAGCGTGTGCGAGTTTAGTGAATCGCCTCGGGGCCAACAGTCTGATCATTCCTACTGTAGATCGACTGATGGCACATGAAATTTATGAAGTTATGTCTCAGCAAGCTTGTTAGGTACGTCTTCTTCTTCTCGTCTTTGTTGGTGAAATCGTATAAGTTCTAACTTCCGTATTCGTTTGATGTGTAGACTTTGGTGACGACCAATGAGCTCGTCGCTTTTTACAAGAATAAACTCCAAGCCTTGTCCGGTAATTAGGACGAGCTAGTCCGGCTGTCGTATCTGATTGACTAAGGCAAAAAACGGATTGCCGAAGATCAGCTCAAGCTGAATAAACAAGAGGGGAAAATTAAGCAGCTAACTACCCAAGTATCCGCCATAAAGAGGATGCTAAGTGACACGGCGGCCTCTGTTACCAAGGACCTTTCCGCTCTAAGGCCTGAACTCGAAGCTACTTACGAGTTTGCTATGGCGGAGCTCGTTAATCATCAGGCAGCCCGGGATCAAGCGGGTGCTGAATTCTTCGAGCTACGAGAGGCTTATGTTGCTCTTGAGAAATTGCATGAGAGCAAGATGAAAAGGCTCTAAATCTCTCGAGCTTTACAAGTCGTGTTAACGCGGCGAGAGACTCAGGTTGAGTGTGAAATAAAGCTTGAGAAGCTTCGGCGCCACGTGGAGGACCAAGATAAGGCCGATCCTATCATCCACTCCTATTCCCAAGCTAAAGGGACTCTAGACTACGTCCAGATCATAGTGGCAGAAGGCGGCGTGGTGCCTGCTGAGCTGATGGCAAAGCTCAAAGCAGATGTTGGGAAGTACAAGGTGCAGTACGATCAATTAGATATAACTGATGTGACACCTGATGAATTCTGCTTCCGGCCACCATTTAATGAACACGGGTTGTATCTAATTCGGTCCGCCCAGGGAGGTTCTGATGCTTCTGCTGAGGTCCAACCTGCTACTCCAGCGACTCCGAGGGTGTAGCTGTTCCTTTGGAGCAGCTTTCATGGTTTTTGATGTCTCTGAATTTTAGCAGTTTTTCTAAGTCATTTGCTCTTATTTTAAGATCATTTAGATGTGAATATGTTGCATTTATAGGACTTTTTTAGTAAATTTGCATTTTCAGGAAATTCTGCATTAGTATTTGCATTTGCATGCATTTTGGGGATTTTTCAGGAATTTTCAGGAGTTTCCTGAACATTAAGGCAAACTTGGAAAAACTAAGGAAAATGCAACAAAACAGTTTTCACATCGAGCCACAGCCCACTGTCATCGAGCCAATTTTCCGAGCCATCAACCTTGTCATCGAGCCAACATCTTCAACCTTCATCGAGCCGCACATATTCTCATCGAGCCGCACACATTCTCATCGAGCCGCGTACAAGTTATTATCGAGCCAATCCATTTCCTCGTCGAGCCATGCATGTATTTTTGTTCAAGCCAAGGCCACACTCTCATCGAGCCGCGGCAATGTGCACATCGAGCCGTTTCATCGAGCCGACACGTTTTCATCGAGCCATTCTCCCCTATTTGGTCGAGCCAAGAAGACTACAACATCGAGCCGTGCCATCTTTTCATCAAGCCACCTTCAAGCTTTCATCGAGCCATCTTCACCTCGAGCCAACACCAAGTTTACGTCGAGCCACATGAGAGTTTGATCGAGCTGCGGCAACGTTTTGGTCGAGCCGTGCCATATCGAGCCAAAAGAGAGAGTTTTGATCG
>OVBE01013010.1:0-12998 GCA_900406425.1 Iberis pinnata
ACTTTAATATTTACCTAGGTAGATATGTGTTTTAATTACTTACCTTTTTCATTTTTATATTTTTTATTTACAATGATTTTAAATTTTAATTTTAAAATGAAAACTAAAAAAAGAAAATAAAAACATCCATCGAATGTTTAGGACAAAATGTTAGAAATAATCAAAGAGGATATAATTGTTATTCCACAATGGAAACTACCTTATTCACAAATGAATTCAAAACACACATCTTTCTCCAATTAAAAAACCAAAGTGTGACCAATTCTGCAATTAATTCTAAAATTTTTAGCGGAAAGTTTTGATGGACAAACTATGTTAAGATGACGATGATGTTATGTTGATGTAATAATGTTGATTTTATATTAATGTTATGAAGATGAGTGATAATGACAATGATGATGATGAATCTAAAGGATAAAGAAAAATTAGCAGGTTAATGGTTTATCCATTAAAAGTTAATAATCCACACGAATATTAAACATGTCAATTCAATTCATTTAGTCCATCAATCTATTAACCCATTAAAATTATAAGATTCAACTCACTAAATTAACGGATTGGATTGGATTGAGTTGATCATTGATTTTAACTAATATGAACACCCTCATGATGTTATTCTTTCTTATACTAATTTGTTGAGCTTGATTTCAACTTCTCTTCAAACTCGAGGTGAATTCTTAAGTCAGATTCCTATCGTAAGTTCTTACTACTTTATTGGTATCATAGCCTTATAAATTTCTCAGACCATAATCCATGGCTTCTTACGATTTTGAACATAATTACTCGTATGAAGAAATATATGAAAGAACGTATTGTGAATTGTGTATATTTTGTGAAAAATTTTGTCGAAAAATTTCTTTGCATAACTACTAGTTCATATTGGTAAAGACGTGGATTAACCAATAGAAACTAGTGACTAAGATCAAGGCTCCGTCAAAGACTGTGACATATCAAAATTCATTAGACAAATTTGTGCCAAACCTATATCCATATGATGATATGTTTTAACGTTTTCAAGTTTTACAAATTTATGTTGCTTCATATCGTCAAGAAGACCGGGGTAAGAAAATGATAAAAGAAAATTGGGATCTATCTCTTGGACCAAATGTCAAACATTTGGTCGATGAGAAATTTCATAAAAGTTGTGTTGCATCTAAGTATGTTAAAACGAGCAACACCTGTCCATTTAGATCTAATATGTTTTGATCTAACTTGTTTAAGATAAATCCAATTTATAATAAAGACCGTCTCGACCCGTTTCAAAATAGTTTTATAGAAGAAGCTGAACGTGTTATACTCGTTTACAGATTTTTCTTACACATTGATTTTTCAAATATTTTAATATGTGATAAAAATTTGTAAAATCAAATGTACAAGTGATATTATAATCATTGTTTGTTATCCATGTGTTATTTTTTTTAAATGATCAAAAATATATTTGGATATAACTTTAGACTTTGCTAAAACAAAACAAAATTTTCAAACCATAATTTAGTAATAAATCCAAACATAATAATCTAATTTATATAGAACAAATACAAAATATTATTTTCATCATTTGTTTTTTTCCAAACATGTAGATCTAAAAAGTTGGTATATTTGGATCTTATGATCTTGAACCTTCTACTTCTGATCCACTCGCCATTTTTCGAGCATCTTCTTTCCTAGTTCCGCTGTTATCTTGAATATTTACAAGAGTACCTATAATTTAAAACATTAATTAGTTATAAAAAATCACTTTACATAAAATGATATTTGTAAATTTTAACTTTCTTTACATTGAAAACCAAGTAACTAATTATGGGTGCAAAGTAAAACTTGAACATTCTTCGGAAGCAAACAAATTGTGCATGGAGTTAACATCCAAGATCCAATGTTGATTGTTGACTCTGATGCAACAGTAGTGAATGGGATGTTGAGATTCAACGAGTATAATTAGGTTAATACGTGTGGGAATAATTTTATGAATAAGTGTTATTACGTTAAGTAAGGTTTTAGATCTAGTTCATAAGTTAAATTAGTTATGAGATGAAAGTTATAAATGATTTGTATAATGTTTAGGAATAGGTTTTTATACTAATCCTAAGGGAATCTGATATAAGACTTTTGACGTATTTTTTTAATGATTTTAGTCATTCTTACAATTTACATTAATCTCTTTAAGTTGGACTCGCTAAGTGGACTGCAAATCATGTCCGAGTCAATCTCATCGTAATGGGCTTAGGCCAATCATTGTGTTCAAGTGAAAAAACCGGGGTGAATTATCTATTTAACACGGCCTTCATGTGGGGTGACAAACCCGATATCAATAGTAAGTTCCCCCCCCCTTTAGCGCGACGATGGTCATCATCGAGCTCAGTGAGCAAAACTCGGTCAAAAAGTCTAGTTCAAGACTTCGTTTGAATAATAAGTAATTTCATATTTGGTTATAACACCAATTCGGATGTCCTTCTTGTTACGTGCGTCCTAGGCGACGTGATGACGTGACCTTACTTGAAGAATCATACCCAATAAGCTCAACCGTCGCGTATATGTGGAAATCAACAATGCATTATTATGTTTAATAATTGCGACCTTTAATCTTTTTCGGTCATTCTCCTATAAATACGAGCCATCCTTCTTCATTTCAGTCCACCTAGAACCATACATCATCTAATTTTTTTTGCTCATCCGTTTCTCTATTTTTTCTCTCTACGTTTATTAATTCTGGTAAAGTAAACTTCTCAACTCTCATCGTTTCATAAATATGTCGTTGATCATCGTCTGACTCATTCACCTCCGCGTCAACACATGTAGACAATGTGACCATCATTAATGACATGTATTTAACCGCGATGGAGATAGATCAGCCATCGAACGCAGCGACTATGAAGAAGAACCCTCACATGTAATTAGGATTGAATTGAATGAATTTCTAATTATGTTTTTTTCCCTACATGTAATTAACGACACTTTAAGTCTATTTAAATGAGGGAAGTTTTCCCAAGATATTTTTCTCAAATGGAATCCCTATTAAAATAAGTTCTTTCCTAGAAGATTGAGTCATATATTATAACTTTTGGCTTACCTGATTATGATAGTATGGTAAGAGAAACTATTTCTAGTGTGTCCCATGAGTTTTTTTGTGCCTAAGAATTAGAGATTTGGTGAGAATGAGGGATGTTCGAAGTAACCTGTTCTTGAGAAGACTTAGGGGAAGGGAGAAAGGGATTATAAGAAATTGGACAATGAAGGGTAGAGGACAAAGGGGAGTGGATGGGAAGGCTGGATGAAGGGGTAGTTGCTACACTGCTAACATTTTGGTCTTGTATAAGTTTTGGGACTTGAGTGTTCTCTTCTAGTTGCATGTCAATATGGACCACATGGGTGAAGCGATGCGGAACCTTTACAGCTAAAACGACATTTTCCAGGATTGATAGTTGGAGAGGAGGGTGAAATGGAAGAAGGGGAAATCAAGGAAGTAGTAGAAGATGGGGACACGAGAAACATTGTCAGGATCAAGAGGAACAAGGAAAGGGAGAGATGAGAAGGAGGAGAATGGAAACACCTCTTGCTCGAGACGGAAAAATATTTTTTGGAAGAACTACCAGTTAACTAGTGATTCGCCGCTATGAGAGAGATTATTATGTTTTAAATTTCAATTTTTACTCTTGGGGATGTCACTAAAAATTATGGTTAGTAAATCTAAACGTTAAACTTTTATTATATAAGTAAATAAAGTGAAATTTCATGGAATACCATTCAAATTTGTTGATATAAAATTATACCATATACCATTAATTGTTCTAAAAATATTTCAAACATAACAAATACATTTTGAGGGTTTCAAATTTAAATTTTAAAGTTTTTTTATGAAATATCATCCAAACTAATTTGTTGGACTAATGTACTTCTAATTTTTCTAAGAATATCATAAAATGTTTATTCCAAATATACTTACAACATAAAATTTAAATTTTAAGAGTTTATAACTTAAATATATAAGTTTAGATATTCTTAATTAGAGTTTGAAGTTTAGAAATTTGAAAGGGTCAAACTTTAGTTTTAATACACAAAATTTTGTGATACTGATAATAGATAGGGATGTACATATTTTTGAAAGTGGAACTAAAAGTGGTATATTTGAGTTTGGTTTCACTAATTTATGTTTAAAGTTTAATTTTAAAAATCTAAAATGTAGTTTTTGGGATTTAAATTTAAGTTTAATTTCTTGAAATTATTTTAAATTGATACTATTGTTATAAAAGTATATTTAGAGTATATGGAAATATATGATATTTTTGGAACTAAATAAAAGTATATTAAAATATCTATACTATTAAAATTGATGACACTTTTTAAAATAACTTTCATTGCATGTGGTATATTAAAAGAATTGTCTTTACAAATCAATTGAATTAAGAACAAAAAAAAACGCGCGAAGGCCAAAATCGTCCACCTACATATAAAGACGCACGGATCTAGCATCGGGTCGGGTTAGATCCAATTTAAATGAAATTTTGCTTCAATAACCCGAGTTCGAATCTTGCTAACAGCATTCTATTAATTTAGGAGTGACTTTTTTACTAGAATGGATCGTAATTGGGCTTTATAAACTAACCGTATATACATTTTAATTTCACAAACTAAATTAATATCATTTGATATAATATCTTAACAAGATATTATATTTTCTAGAATGTTCTAATTCCTAGAATATTCCATATTTATTTCAAAAATCCTAATCATTTTACGCATATTTTCCTATAAATATAGTCATAGTTAACTTCGATAATTAACACATTCCAGTTTATAGTTTTCTATCAGTTTTAGGTTTTTCAGTACGTCTTTATTTTTCCATGATTTTACTATTTGTATTCATAGAATTCTAAGCATTTTCAATGCTTTTTATCTATACTGTTTTATTATATTGTTGTTCGTTTACTTTAAACGTTTATAAAACGTTTCAATACCATAATCACAATTTTCTGAATTTTTAATATTTAGTGTTGTTTGTTTTGATATATAGAAAATGAATCAATCCATCGAAAACAAAAGTTGAAGTTTCGTAAGTGAAGATGAAGTTCAAGAAGCACTTAACTATGGTTCACGAGTATGGTATTTAAAATTTTTATTGTGTATTTAAACAAAAAATATTGTTAAGAAATAATATTATACTTTTTTTTTACATATTTTAAGCTAAATTTTTACTATGCTTCGTTTTATTAAAAATGTATAGAGAATAGACCCATCAAAGGATGCCAAGGAAAAAGTGTAAGCACCGAAGAACAAATGAAAGAGGAAGCTAAATTTTTTTCTTCGGTATGTATCAAGTTCGTTTTAAATAGTATTGTTTTATAATCTTATTACTACTGGACTAAAATTTTAATTTTTTGAACTATGATGATTAAATATAGAATCTCAAAAAAAGAAAAGGGCCTATGACTAATAAGGATTTTGAAGCTTTTGCAATGGTGGAAATGGCTGTTAAAAAAGAAAAAAAAAAGAAACCGAAGCTAATTTAAAAGGTCAAATGTTTCGCATGAAGGAGTATATGGAGGCGTATGAAAAGACACAAGGGTACAAGTTAAAAATTGCCAAAAAAGAAGGAAAGATCCAATTGCTTTTTAAACTTGTGAACATGCAAGCAAGTGAAGAAAATTTTGACCTTCTTAAAGAATGGGATCGTCAACAAAAGAAGAAAGAATAATATGAATCGTGGCTAGCACAGATTCATATTCCAGATGTCCATTATGATAAAATAGGATTTCAACGCAAAAACTAAGAAATCAATGATGAACTTTTATATCAGTATTTTTTGGATTTTTCAAGTTTTATTGATCTACGTTNACATTTTTTGGATTTTTCAAGTTTTATTGATCTACGTTTTATCTATTTTATTCTACTTTATAATAAAAGTTATTGTTACCAACTTTTATTCGAATAAATCCCAAATAATTATTCTTTAATTTAATAATTTTGCTCTTTATTGTATTCTTTAATAATCAAATAATTTTAACAGATGATTACAAATTTTTAAAATATTATTTGCTCACATATAAAATATAATATTTTTCAATATTGATAATCATCTAACACTTATCAATATTAGTTTGTTATCATTTTAAAATTTAGAAAATCATCAATCTATACTATTAAAATTGATGCCATTGGATATTTTCTATAAAAAAATTAACAATACACAAGTATAATTATATATATTTTTTATATTAACGATCATATTTTTGTGTATATGATAAGTGTTAGATGATTAACAATAAATAATTATTTATTTTCATGTGGTGTTAATGAAGTTAATTATAGGAAAGGATATTATGTAAAACCGATTATAATAAGTGTAAATTATTAACAGAACACGATTTATTGTGAAATTGTATAGATGAAAATGCCTTTTATGTTTGTTTGAATTTGGTAAATCGAACAACAAAATCTTGCTAGAAACATGAGATCTTAACTATATTTGACTTAACCTAAATCATCAAACACTGAATATTCCCTACTTTATATTTTTCTAATACGAATTATTAACAAATTAGTTAATTTCTAACATGGAATATTGTAAATTAATTAAATGTTTCGATTTGGTATTATTTCTTATAATATATTAATCATATTCTTTATATTGTTTTTAAAATATGTATCTTAACTATATTTATGCAAAAATCTCTTTTGAACTAAGTAATATTCTTTATAATATAGAAAACATATTCTTTTATAATTATGAGATAATATCGAATTGTAGATAATATATTATTGTGAATTAGTTAATTGTTTCGATTTGGTAGTTTTCTTATAATATATTAATCATATTCCTTATATGTGTTTTAAAAGATATGAATCTTAACTATTTGTTTTAAAAGATCTTTTGAACTAAGTAATATTCCTTATAATATATTAATCATATTATTTTATAATTATTTGATAATATCGAATAGTAATTAATAATTATTCGTTTAGATTTGTAAATATTTATTTCAATATTTTTTAAATATATTTATGGAATCGTTTGTTAATTTTAAAATGTTGGTAAAATAAAAGATATGAATCTCAACTATATTTTTGAACTAAGTAAAATTCCTTATTTATATCATTAAAAAATTATTGTAAGTTTAGCTGTTAAAGAATATAATATATAGCAAAATGATTAAATTAAAGAATAATTTTTTGGGATTTATTTGAATAAAAGTTGGTAACAATATAAGATATGAATCTTAACTATATTTTTGAACTAAGTAATATTCCTTATCTATACTATTAAACATATTCGACTATAATTATGAGATAAAATCTAATAATAGTTTTTAAATATTCTCTAGAATGTTCTTGCAATTTAGTATATATATCTCCTAACAGTGGAAAGATTAATTGTATATTCTCTCACAATTCTTAAATATTTTACTCGATATTGAAAAGTATTAAAAATGTCAGTAATGAAAGTTACACCACTAAAATTAGTGAAACCATTCAAGATGGGTTGGTGTATTAAAGTGAGGGTTCTCCATAGCTGGACACAAGATAACACAAGATCTCTTGAATTGATATTGTGTGATGAAGATGTACGTTTTTAATATAACACGTATTTTAGTTCTGTGTTCGTTTCACGAGTGTTATAATAATAACGAATAGTATGATCTTTTCAATAGGGAACTAAAATTCAAGCTTCGATAAAACACCATTTGGTTGCACATTTTGATTATAAGCTAAGGGTTGGTGTATGGTAGACCATTCAGAATTTTGGGACATTCCAAAATTCAGGACAGTTTAAGAGCACGATTCACGAATTTAGAATGAATTTCTTGATTTCAACTATTGTAAAAAATAGTGGATCGGAAATAAGTAGCGATAATTTATTTTTTAATTTTGCTACTTATCAAACCATACTCGACGGAAGTCTTAATGACTCATTTCTTATTGGTTAGTTTTGGTTAAATTCTAAAACTTTGAAATTATCTTCTTTAACATATCATATTTGTTAATATAGATGTGATCGAGCATATATTTAGTATGGGAAGATTGGAAGTCATAACTTCAAATGAGACAACGAGAAAGAAAATCGATTTCAAAATGAGGAATCAGAGGTATTTGTACTCGAATCTTTTATATAAATCTTTTATAATGCAGATGCTTATATAATATTATATATTTATTTTTAAATTTAAATCCATTTTAAATTTATTGAAGTGATGATCGATTGGTATGCACCTTGTGGGGAACATATGCCGATGAAATCATAAGAGAAGCTGAAGAAAAAGAGGGACAACACTTGGTGGTGATTTTACGGTTTGCTAAAATCAAGAATTGGAAAGGTATTTAACATGAACCATATTAAATATTGATATATTTATAATATGTAAATAATTTAAATTTACCACATTTGGCGTTTTAATGTAGGTGTCTATAGCATTTCTAATGTGTTTAATGTATCAAAGATGATTGTTAATCCAATAGTGCCAGATGCTTTAAGTTTTATTGGTGAGTAAGTTTACAATGGATACATTAACGTTATTCTTTTGATTTGTTTTAATAGTATAGATAGTTTATATAAAGTATATTTTTGCGAAAATTTATTTGTGGTCTGTGAATAGGTTGCCAAATGATGGATTGTCATTATCAATCTTGGAAAGTAAACCTAAAGAAGAAAGATCAGTTGCTTCATCCTTCAATGAAGGAGATTATGAAAGAAAAATTGTGTTGGAAATGAAAGAGGTGATTTCGAAACAAATTAATGCTATGATTATTTTTCTATATAATTTATGTATAATCTAGTTAATGTTTTCATCTTATATCATTTTCAATAAAACATAGGTTATTCAATTTAAGTTGATTTGTACCATTATGAAGATAAACACAGATTGGTCATGATTTTACGTTGCATGTAATCCATGTAATCGAAAAAGTCAAGATCAAGCAATCGTAAAAGTATCAGTTGATGGTACTGTAAAGAAGGAATGGAAATGTAAAACCTGTGATAAATTTGTTACAAATGTTGGGGCTAGGTAATGTATTTTTAAATTTTTGGTTGAACGTAAATTAGTTTTTATTTTTTTAAATAATTATGTTTGAAATAGAATATTTTTATGTATAATTGATTATTGATTTGAAGGTATAAGCTTCATACTGAAGTTGCGGATCAAACGAGTGATATGAAATGCGTCTTATTTGATAGTGTTGCCACCGAAATTATTGGTCATTGCGCAACATCTTTATTGAATGGGTGTTTTGAAGAGGTACACAATTTATAGTTTAATTGTGGATGATTTTTTTCTATTTCTACTATATTTTAATATGTATGTTAGTTTGAAGATCTAATTATTTTTAAAATATCTATTTTGATATTAATTATATGTTGAATTAATTATTCGTATATGATTAGATCGAAGATCCTGAAAATTTACCAGAACCAATAAAGGCTTTGGTTGGTAAAACGTATGATTTTCTTGTGAATATCGAGTCGGATAACATTACTCGTGATAAGGATCTGTTTAAGGTCTCACGTGTATTGTCTACCAACTTTTCCATAAAAGATGTAACATCCTCTGGTTCCGGGAGTTATCCATTAGTCTTACGAGACGATCATGTACTTATGTTTTATATTATTGGTTCGGAATAATTAAATTCATCTTACCATATAACATGTCTTATTGGTTTTTATTTAATTTGGTTTAAGGTGTGTTTGATGATAACTAATAGTCAAGGATCTGTGGAAGAAACTGATCGAAGCGAGCAAACCCCAACCTCAAAAAGAATGTTAGAAAGTGAGATGGATCAAGGATATGTGGAAGAAATTGTTCACTCTCAATCGTCAACAACAAAGAAACAATGCACTAAAAATAGAGAACTCTTGGATGTTAAGATCGAGAAATTAGAGAATGAAGAAAAAGTTGATTCTGCTTGATCTACAAACTATCGACCAATTAATGAGCTGGAGTAGATCTTCCTATTGATTAATGTTGAACATTTTGATCTTTGTTGGATTTGTTGATTTTTCTAATTTGCTTCAAAACTAAATTGGTTACTACTATTTAGTCAACTCTTTTCAAAGTTTTCTCTTATTACGTTACTGATATATTTACTATATTAATCATAAGTAAAAAACTACTTTTTAATATTGTAATAATTTTTAATAACGTAGTTAAGATAGCAACTAAAAATTAAAATTAATTTCGGTTGAATATATGTTTCATATAATCAATAATTTAAATTTAGTATATATAAATGAATATATAGAACATAACGATTATAAGGATATAGTTATATTTTTAATTGATAAAAATTACTACATAGTTGAGTACTTATCAAGAATGTTTATTTTTTAAAAAATTTAACATTTTTACCGTACATTTTAGATTTCAACTATATATATATATGTATAGTTTCGTATGTATATGGTCGACATAGTTAATATAGTAAATTTTTTATATTTAACTAACCAATAAAATTGCTAGCCGTATATTTTGTTGTAATTTATAGTATCCATAACAACATATTATGTAATAAGAAATAAATAATATTTCCTAAATCCTATTTAACTGTATATTTTCATACGTTTTTATAACTTATTTTAAAATATAGTTATCTTATATGCTTATCTGTTACATAATAATAGTAGAAACAAAATCTATACTTAACTAAAACTGTTAAACATATCCTAACTGAATATACGATATTATTCATTTTTGTAGAACTAAAATAGTATAAAAGCGTCATTTTGTTCATCAGAATTGTTAAAAAAAACATGCCTCTAATGTCTGCTTAAAACCTTTTCGAACTCGAAATTCAGTAGAAAAGATTATTACCAGATTTACAAAGATATTGTTGCTTATTTTATTGCTAATCGAAAGTAGTTTAATTTTGTTCTTTTCTCTCAGGTTATTCTGATAATGCGAAGGAATAAAAATTTGGTAAGAAATATACCAAATGACAAAAATGTTGAGCAAGATAACGTTCAACCAATGTCTGCTGGTTCGAAAAATAATTACATACGGAAGCAATCTCCTTTTACCGATCAGGTTTTGAATAAAAAGCAAAAGGTCCAGAGAGGAATATTAGAGAATATAACCAATGTTCATGAGTCAGCACACGACAATGGTGAAAATGCAACGACTGGTGTTCCTTATTCAAGGGATAAATCATATACCAAAGCTCAATCTAAAGGTTAAAACTTTTTGTTTCGTAAGTAAGAATTTATTTACTTAATTGTTTTGTTTTAGTGACTGCACTTTTTGGGTTTTGTAGATGGTGGAACCAAATCATATGATCGCATTAGTGAAAGTTTAGATGACATATCGGTAATTTGTTAATTATTTATAAATTTTAAAATTATTATAAACAAAGTTTTGGTTTTACTTTGTGTGAATATAACCGTTTGTGAAATAAAATTACATTATTTCAGGAGGAGAATTTCAAAATTTTGGCGAGTTTGTATTAGATTACGATACAGAAGAAGATACACTAACTGACGATTCAGATGGTGAAAATGAGCATCTAAACTCGTTTCCAAATGAGAGAGTCAAACAAATGACTTTGGTATTTCAGAAGGTTTTCGGTAATTGTAAAAAAATTAACATAGATGACCAAACTCAAAAAGGTATTAAATGTTTTATTTTTCAATTCATTACCTTATGTTGTCTCTTTATTCCTAATATTTGTTATGATATTTATTTCGGATTTTAGGTTATTTAGATCATGGAGATCCAACTTATGAATGTTCGTTTTGTGGTGCGTTTATGTGGTATGATGAGCGTGTTAACATGAAAAGAAATCAAGCAAATCCTACATTTACGATGTGTTGTTCATCTGGAACAGTCAAGCTACCATATTTAACAGAACCTCCTAAAGTTATGCAACATCTAATGACATCAGATGACCAATTGAGTAGACATTTTTGTGAGCATATTCGGATTTACAACATGATTTTTGATTTTACGTCCCTAGGTGGAAAGGTTGATAAGTCTATGCCTAAGGGACATGGACCAAAGATGTTTCAGTTACAAGGAGCAAAATATCACCTGATGGGTAGCTCAAAACCACAGGATAATGATTATCCCAAATTCTCTCAACTATATATTGTTGATACAATTAATGAGGTTGTTAATCGAGCTACTATCCTAAGGTATTGTTGTCTTTGATCTTTCTTATGGAAACAAATTTTTATAAAACAAATTTTATTAATATATTTACCGTTTTGATATTTTTTTACAGTAAACGATCAAGTACTGATCCAAAGAAGAGATGAGAACTACGACCTCAAATAATTGAAATCATTATAAAAATGCTAAACGAATATAATCCTTACGCGAAAATATTTCGTTCAGCAAGAGATCGATTCACGGGGCCAAAAGATAATGAAAACGAAACTTTTCATATGAGAATTGTTTGTGATAGAAAAGGAAAGGATGGAAGAATTTATAGCATGCCAACTGCTTCCAAAGTTGCGGCACTAATTCCACGTGATTTTGTTCTTAATATGTCCAGGCATGACATTATTCTAGAAGAAAAGTCTGGTAATTTGCATAGAATTAACGAAACACATGTTTCGTATTTGGCTTTACAATATCCACTACTTTTTCCTTATGGAGAAGACGAATTTAGACTCGGCATAGAGAAAGGATTTAATGGTGCAAAATTCAATAAAAAGCTTAACACGATAAGTATTAGACAGTTTTACGCTTTTAGAATACAAGAAAATCGAAATGAATGTCATAATTTGCTTCAATCTAAACGGCTATTTCAACAATTATCGGTTGATGCTTACACAACCATTGAAGCAAGCAAGTTGTTTTTTTTATATACAATAAACTTCGTATAGTTAATGTTTTGGTGAAAATATTTTTATTTGTTAATTCGTGTATGATAACAATAATTTTCTGTTATCATTATCACAGGTTGTGTTATATTAGANTGTTGTGTTATATTAGAAACAACCAGTCAAGCCTTAGAGTAGGAAATTATCAATCGATTAAAGATAGATTCAAAACAGGGAATATTGATATGAGTGA
>OVBE01013011.1:0-12998 GCA_900406425.1 Iberis pinnata
TGTTTTCCCAAGTTGGGTAGAGAACATCTTATTCACCAACCTCTGGTAAGTTGCGCCGACATTCTTCCGAATGGCATAACCTTGTAACAATAAATTCCTCTGTCGCTAATAAAAGATGTCTTCTCCTGATCGCTTGGGTGCATCCTAATCTGATTGTAACCAAAGAAGGCGTCCATGAAGGAGAGTAGCCGGTTTCCCACCGTGGCCTCCACGAGCCGATCAATGTGTGGGAGCGAGAAACTATCCTTAGGACAGGCCTTGTTCAGATCAGTGAAGTCAACACAGATTTTCCACTTCCCATTCTTCTTTTTGACCACCACGGGATTAGCCAACCATTCGGGACAGTGGACTTCTCGAATCAAACCGTTCTCCAAAAGTTTCTCCACCTCTTCATTGACAGCTTGAGATTTTTCAGGACCAATCTTTCGCCGCTTCTGCTTGACGGGTTTGTACGCAACATCGACATTCAACTCATGGGAAATTACTTCAAGATCAATTCCTGGCATGTCGCTTGTCGCCCAAGAAAAAGTGCTTTTGTTACTCCGTAAGAACTGTACCAACTCCCGCTTCAGCTCTCCCTTTATATGTGCACCAATCATCACGCATTTGGTCGGGTCAGAATCTTCAATCGGCACTCGCACCGTGCGACTTTGATGACGTTCTTCAGCAATGCTCCTGTCATCATCAGGGCTGTCATCGTTCTGCAGGTTGCCAGAGGATTCGTTATCCTACGGTATTCCTGCAGAGCTCTGTAGTTGCTATTGGACTATGTTCTTGAGTACAGTCAGGTAGCACATGCGAGAGTTCTTCTGACTTCCATGCAAAGTCCCTACCCCATTGCTGGTCGGGAACTTCACACACTGGTGAAAAGTGGATGGTATCGCCTTCATCTCGTGCAGCCAAGGCGTGCCTAAGATTGCATTATATGCGGCAGGGCGGTCCACCACCGTGAAATCTATCATCTTCAACACTCCGCATGCGGACACAGGGAGTCGCACTATCCTTAATGACATCTCAGTTGTCCCACTGAATCCCGTTAGTGGAGTTGGGGGACCTCTTACCTCCGATTTCTCGATCCCCATACGAACCAAGGTTTCGAGGAACAACACATCCACAATGCTTCTAGTATCAATTAGGACCCGTGAAACCTCACAATTGGCTCCAATGTCGACCTGGACCACCAGAACATCGTCATGTGGAAGGTCTAGCCGTGAAGCATCACTCTCAGTGAAGGTAATTTCACAACTCGGAGCAGGAGTGAACCTAGCCTTCCCGAAGTTAGCCCTCCTCACGTGGGATTTGATTGAACGCACCAAATCTCGGCAATGCCTTGATCCCCCCATGATGAAGTCTATCCGCTTCTTCTGGGATGACTTAGAGGCCTTTACTCTCTCCGGACTGCGGTTTTGCTTCAGCGTGGGCTCCTCGTCACGGTCCTCAGCTGCCTCCATTTCTCGCCTAACCTCTTCCAAGTCAATGTTCGAGCCTGCTAAACCATCTTGTGCGAATCTCTTGCTTATGAAGCTTTTGATCTTGAAGCACTCGTGAGTGGCATGTCCGTTACACTTGTGGAGTTCACAGTAGGCGTCTGGATTACGCCCCATCATCCTTGATCCATCTTTAATGGGGACTTTCTTCCTTCCTTTTTCCATGTTGTATGAGTGTGATCCTACACCTCCGCTTCAGACTTCTCTGTTGTCCTTCTTTTCGAATTTCCTTTGTGTGAATCCGTTATCAGAACTCTTAGTGGGATTCTTGAACTTCTTGGAGAGTGTTACCTTCTCCTCTTCTGCAACTATCCAGTTGGTGGAACGATGAAGGGCGTCCTCTATGGTGTTCGGCTTTTGAATAGTCAAGTCGAAGCGGAATGGGGACTCATGCCAAAGCCCATGCTTTAGCGCGACTAATGCAGTGGACTCACTAACTCCAGCCAATTTTTCCTTTACGGCCTTGAAACGCTCAATGAACTTTCTCAGAGGCTCCACTAGACCTTGCGTCACCGTCCATAAGTCGGCATCTGAAGCACCCTTTTCCATAAAAATGTGATAATGTTTCACAAACGCCACTTATAATTGGGTGAAGCTATCGATTGACTCGGATTCGAGTTGTGAGAACCACTCAACAGCGGACCCTGTAAGGTTCTCCATAAATAATCTGCAGTACCCTGCGTCTTTCTCTTCCTCACTGAAGTGAGCGCGGGTCACCGCTATTCGAAAGGCGGTCATGTGCACCTTTGAATCGGATTTTCCTTCATAGAGGACAAGTCTAAGCTTCCCGGTCTCTTTTATCTTAGCTTCCGTGATGCGCAGAGTGAATGGAGTTTTCTCTGTCTCCGCGATAATGTGGTCAATCTCCGGTGCTGTGCTCGACGTGCGGTGGACCTTTGATGTCATAGCGAGCAATTCGGCATGCGTCTTGTCGATCGACCGACGGAAACTCTCGTATTCTCCTACACCTTGGCCAGAAGGAAGCTCGCCAGTGTTTTCCGTCGTACCCCAAGCAGAACTCGGTGTATTCAAGACATCATTTCCACCTGGGGGAATAGAACCACCTCCTCCCTGAGAATTCTCTAGGAGATCGGAATTGTTCCCACCAAGAATGAAACCTCGAGGTCCCGGCTAGTTTCGGCTCGCGGAGCCTCCTGCTCCGACTGGATCCCCACCAGGGAGGTCTGTCGTCGTCACCAGTGGAGGCAGATTCCTCTGCGCTCCCAACCGCATCTCCATCTCGGTCTGGGCACTCGCGAGGGTCGCCAACTGGGTTGTCACGTTCTCCTCGTGACTGTTGAAACGAGCAGCGAGTGCATCAATTGATTCTTTTTGTCTTTCGACAGAGCTCACCAGGGTACCGAGCAGAGTCCTCACCTCTGCTAGAGCATTAACAGCTGGGTTGTTCACTGGTGGATACATATCTTCTTGCTAGGTAGGGTGACTTCTTCATAAATTTCTTCGGGTCCCCACAGTCGGCGCTAAAACGTGAGAGTAAGATTTCCCTCACACCAAATTTGATTAACAATAGATGAATAAGAACTTAATCTTTATAAGAATTTCTTATGTGTTTACAAGTTTTCTCAAATAATAGCAAAGTTTTACAGAAGTTTTTCGATCCCGTCCCCGGGCCACTACCTAGACTATTTATAAGACTTTCCGCACGGTTCCCCTTATGCATCTCTCGCACTCAATGTGCATTCAACGTCCTCGATCCGCCGTTACACCTTTCGAATTTCCCCCATAACACTCGGCTCATCCTCGTCCCTCATTTCAAGGCTCCGCACGATGGGCTTCGCTAGCCCATTAGTCGCCTCTCTCGTTCATGGGCTTTACGTGGTTTATGGTGGCCCATATTTGACTCTACGCTCGCCGGATATCCACGGAATAGACTTCAACCCTCTGCTCTCCGAGCTCCCCGTGCGATGAGCCCCCCTTTTCACGAGCAAAGGGTGTTCTGGTGCACTGAGGTTGTTCTTCGCGAGCAGAGGATTACTCGGAGAGCTGAGGCTACTCTCTGAGCCTTCTGCGCGCTAGGCTCCCCACGCGCCAGACCCTTATCGCACACCGAGCTCCCCCCTCGAGTAGGAGACTGTCTTTGAATTCTCAGTCCGCTCTTCGAGTGTAGCTTTACCTCTCAGTTAGTGGCTCTGGTCCGTTCTTCTTATTCTTCGCACCGTAACACGAGTCGGGCCCAACGGATTGACCCGAGTCAATTTGCACGCCCACGAAGGTTATTCTGGTAGACAAGATGGAAGATTCTGTTTTAGCGTTTTCGTAAAGCATTCAGCTGATGGACAAGTTACATGAGTTTGGTTAACCTTATACTTTGCAATTTAGTAGAATGTGTATTAAATGGATTGTCTGGAAATAAAATAATGACAGACAAGAAGTAATTTATTTTTGTCCATTTTTATGCATTTACATCATTATAATAAAGTTATTCAGGTAGAATATATGTATTTTTTAAAATTATATGTACTTTTTGTCGAATGAATTTTTCCATTAAATATTTATGTCCATTTCAATATGTAGTATTTAGTAATAGAATGTGTATTAAAGGGAATGTTTGTAAGTTACGAAGGTGGACAAGATGTATTTTTGTCCACTAGTAAAGGCATTACGAAGGTGGACAAGATTTACATTTATATTTTGATATTTTAGTAAAATTATTCATCTACTGGACAAGTTACATAAGTTTTGTCCATTTTAATACTTTGTTTTCTATGAGAAAAAAATATGTTATATGATTTTGTATGACTTTACATCATTACAATAAGATTATTCATGTAGACAATATGTAGGTTTTGTCTTTTGCAATTATAATAAGGTTATTCTGGTAGACAATATGTAGTTTTTGTGTTTTAACTTTCATTTTTTAAGTTGGTTGATGCTTATGGACACTTTATTTAAACTTGTCCATAAGTATGACAGTTCGTTATTGGATAGTTAATCTGGAAATAATCTAAGTGCCGAAAATATAATACATTGACAATTTTAAAACATTGTTTAGACTAAAAACATAAGGACCTGAAAACATTGTACTTAAAAGTTGGAAACTACCATAATTTAAACCACCAATTCAAGTATTTCGTCCATCGGCTTCATAATCTCGTCCACCTGCTAATTAATGTATCCGCGCTGAAACGAACAGTTTGGATGGGAGTTTCGACGGCTGAAACTGAAATCCTCATAGGCTCTTTCGTGTACCGTCTCTTCTTGCTTGGACTTAGGTGCATGTGGATTCCTATTCTTCTTTCGTTGAGATTTCTTTACACTAGTGGAGGCAGACATTTTTTGTGAAATGGAATGAAATCCAAAAAAAGAAAAAGAGTAAAATGAAGGTGAAGATGATAAAAATTGAAAAAGAAAGAAAAATTATTTGAGAGAGAAGAAGACTGATTGTAGTGTAAAGGAAAGAGAGAGGAAAGAAGAGATAAAATTGAGAAGAGTGATTGAGTTGACAAGGGCAATTACTATTATTTCTTACATGTCTGGCCCGTGGCATAAGCGGGTTAAGCCAAGGCTTAGGACCACATATTTTTAGGAAAAAATTTGGGCAACATACTTTTCAGAAATATAGGTTTTTTGTCCACATAGAAAATAATTCTAAACCCACAATATATGCAAGAAGGGTTGTTTTTCATAGTTAATTTTTTCTTCTTATCAGATTTATCGTGTTTAACGATTTTTTTAGTTGTTGTTCTTTTTCTAATTCGAAATTTTTTTTTCAATGATATGCCACTTTATTCTCTTGATTATGACCACTATTTTTGTTAAACCGGTCCTAATTTCTTAATAATTAACCCTCAACAAAAAGAAAACACAAAAAGAAACGTGAGATCAAGTATACATATAGAAATGTCTTTTTACTTCATATAATATAATATAATATAATATAATATAATATAATATGTTGTGAAAGGTATAGACATTATAGTATTGCTAGCGATAAAAATTTATTTATATGGTACTGAAGTTAATTTGTTCTTTGAAAAATAGAAAGAACACATATAGAAGAACGGCAAAAAAAAAAAAAAACGATAAAATATTCAGAACGTGAAACGCACGCACGCTCTAGTGAGAATTGGAGAAATCAAAAATGTCCAAACCTGTTTATTTTTTCTTTCTTTTTTGATAGGAAATTGTCCAAATATGTTTAAAATGCACATGATTATTCATTTTGGTTATATATTCTAGAGGAACTCATTCAAAAATGCACATAATTAATTAGTTTGGTAACCCTAAATAATTAGTTTAGTGATATACTAAAAATATCCTTGATAAAATCATATATAATACATTATTTGATATATATATATTATTTTTTATTTCCAGGAATGACATTAATTATGGTATCAAAATTTCACCTAGCAAGGTTAAATCGATATTTGTGGTTAAGAGGATTTTGAATGATATTTTAATTTGATATGAAAGCGTATGCATATCTAATTTACATGTTGAATTTTGTCTAACAAAATCATTTCTGAAAAATTCTAAATGACCTCTATTGTCATAGATTTAAATGACTCTTATTTATTTCATTTTTCCAATTTTAAATATCTAGTTTAGGTTTAAATATGATAATTCATGTATTAAAAATTTTAATCAACGCTAATATCAAAGTTTAATTATTATTAGATTTTTTGTATTCCATATTTTAATCTTATAATTTATATTCATTTATTTTGATCTACTTTCATTTTACAAAATTGTTAAAATTAATATAAACATATTACGGTTTTTTGTCTCAAACAAACATAAAAGTGTTTAAATATTTTTATTCTTCAAATTTTATACTATTTTTTTATAACCCTGGTATCCGGAGTTCCGAAAGACTCCGACTATACCCAAATCATCTGTAGTTGTCGAGAATATCCAGGAAGACCGTCAAAATTCACATAGGTGACAGAATTCACAATTGTGAGCCCTTTACCACTAGAATTAGAAATATCATTTTATTTTATACTTAGTCTTTATATATTATATATTTTCGTTATTTTAATATTACAATTTATGTTTAAATTATAAAATTAATATTTTTGTTATTATGCTTGCTTTTATGCAGTTTTTATTTAAATGAATAATATCTATTTCTTTTATTGTTGTTCTATTATTTAAAAAATAAAATAAAATAACAATAAGAAAGTTTTCATATTTTAAAATATTACGTTAACAAATGTTATCATCTTAATTAATAATGATACATGTTACAATCTTATAATTTATAATTATACTTATATGTCGCACTCACATAAAACACATCTTTATTTGTATAATAAAATAGTTATTTTTGAGAAAATTAGTCAGAATACCTAAATTTTTTACTTTAATTGCTTACATAACCCTTGGTTGGAGGCATGACTAGACTAACCCAACATTTTGGGTAAAAGGTCAAAAATACCTCAGTTTTTGAAAAAACTACAATTTTTCCATTTTGATTTATTTTTCATCCAAACATAAATTAATTTAATTCAACGAGAAAACAAATCGTCGATTTTTGAAACCTCAACCCTCGATTGTTGCCGATATTTGAAACCTCATTTATTTCTGATTTTTGAAACCTCAATCGTCGTCGTCTTCGCTGTCTTCCATTTCGTCTCCGTCACCGTATTCGCAGTTCCATCCATTCCGTTTTCGTCTTCCATGTCTTCATTTTTCTTCTCTTTCTCTGTGTTCGTCTCCGCCTTACGTGTCCGTCTCCGCCTTACGTGTTCCTCTTCGCCGTCCGTTCTAGGGTTTTCGATACCTCATTGTCCCTTCTATTGTGTTCGTTTTCGCCGTTTTTTTCGTCCTCCCCGTGACATCGAAGGTGAGTAATGTGGAAGTTGTTCTTCGCAGTTTTTAATTTCTATTGCAGTCTTTTATTCGCTATTGCCGATTTAAGAAATACATATTTTTATTTGTTCATTGCAGATTTATGTTGAGTTGTAGTTTTTTGTTTCCATTGCAGATTTAATCATTTTTCTGAAGCAGATTTAATCATTTGTCCATTGCAGATTCATTAATTTGTCAATTGCAGATATATGTTGAATGACATATTTTGCATTTTTGTTTGTATATACCGTATTGATTTATGGTGTCTTCATATACTTACATAGGTATGACATGATATCCACCTAAATTGTATCATAATATTGACGAGGTCGGCGATAGAAGCATCAACCACTTCTCGTTTTGAAAAAGGCTTCGTGACCATAAAAGCAAAAGAGGGGATGATGCGTGGGAAGCGCTGAAGGAAACATCATTTGGTGTTTTCTTGAAATTGAATGACATGAACTATGTATTCTCATCTTCCACAGTCCGATATTTTTTGTGCCATCAGTTATCTGTCAACAATACACATGAGATATGGTCTACAATTAACAGCATGCCACTAAGGTTTTCTCTCAACGAGTTTGCGGAGATAACGAGCCTTAATTGTGAGCCATGTGACCCATTAAACGTATGTGATATTGATCATCATACTTTTTGGAAAAAAGGGAAAAAACAGATGGGGAAGCTCCAACACTTGACGAGTTAGATACGATAATATCACGTGTAAAATCTGGAAAATGGGATCTTCAGGAAAGGATGATGTTGTGTAGGTTATGCTGTACACATGTTTTCATTTGTGGCATTCATGCAGGTTCAAGAATTCCATTAACCCCTGCGAAGAGAGTCCTTGATGAAGATAATTTTGACAAATATCCCTGGGGTAGAGAAGTTTTCACTTATTTAATTGGTAGATTCCATAAGGACTGCCAATTTACAGAACTCGTCTCAAACCATTCAAGGTTTGATTCATGCATTTTACATATGTATGTTTGATTCAGTTCTCGGTTTAGGGGTTTTGGTGGGGAATCGAAGAGATGTCAGTGAAGGACCATCTCTTCTCCATTGGCAGGGTTCTCGTAAACGATTTAAGTTTGCTGACTGCATTGCTAATGAAATACAGAATCACAAAGAGGTATTTTCATTAAAGAATTTGTTTCTTTTGCAGTTTTATTTATCATTGGAGTTTTATATTGTGTTGCAGTTTTATAGTATATTGCAGTTTATCCTATTGCAGTTTTATTTATGTATTATCGTCTTATTTTCGTAGAAATCTTGTTTTGTTTAGTATCATGCTTGATTACCAATTATTGGTATTTGGTAGGTTCATGTCAGACATATGATCCCAGTCTCTGTGGAGAAAATGTACCCTATTTGGCCTAACAATAATCTTCAAGATGATCCTAGACTTGATCAGTTGATTGAAGATCTCATGAAGGATGCCTTGGTACCAAACCAATGGCCTGTTGAAATTAATCAATCTCAGATTATGTTGACTGAAGAGGGAGTGAAAAAGAGAAAATTTAAGGAGACTAAAGAAACACAAAAAAACAGAGAAGGTTACAGAACAAGTTGAACAAGGGCCTTCGAAGGTTAGTGGTGACGAGGTAGTGATGGAGTTGGTGCAGTCCATGACCACATTAGTTGGAAAGATTGAAGCAACTATGAAAAATTGGTTCACCATTTTGGAAGGTAAGATTGACACACAACAAGGTGACATGCGGATGTTGAAGGAGGAAGGTCTACCCAACCAGTACATTTGGATTTGGAAGCAGAGACGCTGGTGAGTGTGATATGTCTTTTCAAAATAAATCTCATACTTTTGTTTTTTATAATAGGAGATTATATTTTATGAGCAGTCTTGGCTGTGTTATCCAGAGCAATGTGAGGATAATTTTCCAAGTCCCAATTTGGAATCGAAGAGAAAGACAACTGGCCAAGGATCCCATGTTTTGAAAAAAGGTAGATGCAGTGCCTATGGAGGTAACACCTAGTGTGGAAACAATGAACAAAAAAGAGGGGAAAAGGAAGATTACGAAAGAAAAGGTGTACGAGAGGCAAAAGATGAAGCCTAATAAGAAGCCTAATAATCCAAAGAAAGTGGTGAAACACAACACTGGTGACTCTGATTTTGTTGTATATATTTATGAGCCGGTTCAAAAGGATGTCTTAAAAAGGGACCACCTACCGAGCTTTAGATTGAGCCGGTTTGAAATGATGTCTTAAACACAACACAACTAACTTCAGATGATGATTCTAATGATAGGAGACTGGCTGATGTTGGGAAAAAACTGGATGTTTTGACCAAGGCTCTCTTATCTAAGGAACCGCTGGCATTACTAGGAAAGAGAGTCCCTACTTTGGCAGCTTCACAGGCTTCACCTTACGTAGGCAACTCTACCGTCAAACGCATCATACCAGGTGGTGTATCTTCAGAAAATGTCTATGATCCAATGGAGATGGTGGCATAGGAGAAGTTGCAGGCGTTGATTGAGTGGATTGAAGCTGAGGAGTACGTATCACGCAACCTCCACCATAATTGCCTATTCAATTCCGAGCCGATGTCACAATATGTTTTTTTGAGATCTGCTTCATTAGAACACACACTTTAGCGTTTTTGTGTTCGTATTTCACCCGATCTTGAAAAGCGTCATCCTTCGCCTTCATGTGCTTCTCCATCCTATCCGTCATCCCCTTGTAATGTTTGTGGAGTTTCTGGATTTGGTGCGAGTTATGGATTTTCAACACTTCCACGTACTCATCATCCTCGTCCATTGTTGCCCGCAACAAACCAAACAAAAGATTAGTGGTATGTACTGGAATGTAATCATAAATACAAAAATATATGAATCATAGAACAACCTGTCTTTTCCTGGACCGCTTGTTGTCGACCATGACTTGTTTTCCCTTGTCCATTTTTTGTTTGTACAACCTTTTATTTCACGAGAAGAGACTGATAACATTTTTGTCTTCTGTTAGAATATATATAGAAAATGAAATGTTGTAAAGGAACGATTGCGATTGTTGAAGTCGCTTCGTGTTCTGTGACTTTTTTTAATGAAGGCCTTCTTTAATTATGGTTAATTATGGTTTTTTATGAAGTCGCAGAGTTTTTCTAGTAACATGTTGATACCATGTTTAGCACCTGCCCTGAAAGCCCATTTCGACTCAAGGCCCAGCTGGACGCCGAAGTGACGAGGAGAAAGGGCCCATGAAGACAAGACTTAGGTGGGCTGACCTAGCGAGCTGTACCGTCCAGCTCGTGGCCCATTAGGTTTAATTCATGCAATTAGGGTTTTAAGCTTGTATTCTCCTTATAAATACTCATGTAATCATCTCTTAAAGATATATGAAATTATTCTTAGCTTTGACCCACATAATCTAAGACCTAAACCTATTTGTTAAGTATTGATTCAACAGTTGGCGCCGTCTGTGGGGACTATTGCTAGAAATAAACTCGTAATTTGCCTTTGCAGGAAAAGAAAAAAACCAGCAATGACCACGGGATCGACTGATAACACGCAAGACAATCTTCTCGTCGATCTAGCGAACAAAGACGACAACAACGAGAAGACGACGGCCGAGGGAGGAGCTATAAAGCCCACCATGAAGGACCTACTGAAACAGATGCTTCAGCAGCAAGAAGAAACCGCGAAGCTGCGAGCTGAATCGGAGACCTTAAAAGCACAGCTAGAGAACATCATTGCATCCGTAGAAGGAAGAGACCTGCGTCTCACAGAACCTATTCAGGACGTCTTACCAAACTCCTCCTACAGGCGGGGAGCAAGGGCGCATCAACCACATCAACTCAAACAGGTTCAGGAACTCAGCCGAGGACGCCGAGATGAGAAGCATACGCGAACAGCTGAAAATCATGAGCTCGCAGGTACACCAAGCCACCAGCTCGGCGCCGGATATCACGCGTGCCATAGAGGAGACTCAACGAACACCCTTTTCAAGGAGAGTAACCGACATACCAGTTCGGCACTCCGCGAAGGTAAAATTTGCAGGGTACGACGGCAAGAGTGACCCANATTGGAGTGGTTCTCCCGCCTAGAATCCGGGACCATCGACACCTTTCAGCAGCTCTCCATCGTGTTCGTCAAGCACTATTCCATGTACATCGCAAAGAGAGCATCGACAACCGACCTATAGACCCTATCTCAACACGAAGACGAAACGTTGAAGGATTTTATTAACAGGTTTAAAGGAATCATAGCCCGTATCGTGATCAATGACGAAGGGGCAATCACCGCTCTACGAAAGGCGTTATGGTTTAAATCCAGGTTCAAAGACGAGCTGCTCATCAATCCACCACAAACACTTGAAGACGCACTCCACCTAGCTAAAAAATTCATCGAGATAGAGGAAGAGCATGCCGCGATGTCTAAAAAGCACCATAGCGCTCGATCTAGCCGAGATAAGGAAGAAACCCCCCGTGAACGAAGGCAACATTACTCAAGAGACAAACGGCCTGCCACTTATGCGATAACGGATGGCAAAAAACGTGCCGACCAGCCTCCACCATCCGACAACGACCCAGAAGCCTACTGCGAATTCCATAAGCGAACCGGGCATAAGACCGAAGATTGCCGACACCTGCAAGCCATCCTCCTACGAAAGTACCAGGACGGTGATGTCAATGTTGGCAGGAACCGCGGCAACGATAGACAAAAAGGTGGGAATACGTGGCACAACTCGTCTATAAAGGACAAAGACAGGGACAGAGCGCACCAAGTCAGCACAGTTTGAGAAAAAGTTTGCATACCAACGACGACATGGCACCCCCAACTCGAATGAGAGACCGTAGCCCCGATGACCGCGCTACAGAAGGATCATTACCGAGACGACGAGTCAACGTAATTATGGGAGGTCTAACTTCGTGCAACGACTCCGTGCGATCTATTCGACATTCTGAACGACGAGCTGCAACCGTAGAAAAGGAACGAACTGATACAGCGCCGACCTCCTCGCCAGTCGAATTCAACAACGCCGACCTAAAAGGTCTAAGCCAACCTCACAATGACTTCCTAGTCATTGAACTCGTCATTGCGAACACCAAGGTGGCAAGAATCCTCATCGATACAGGAAGCTCGGTCGATATCATCTTCAAGAGAACGCTCGACAACATGGGAATAAGCGCCGATCTCATTAAGGCAGGAAGCAGGACACTTGCGGGGTTCAGCTGCGAAACTGTCTCTCCTACCAGCACAATCAAATTGCCCGTCCAGGCTGGAGGTTCCATCCAAATGGTTAAATTTGTTTTTATGGAGCATGACTCGACATTCAACGTGATCCTGGGAACTCCGTGGCTCTACTCTATGAAAGTCGCAGTATCAACCTACCACCAGTGTATCAAGTTTCCTACGGATAACGAAACATGGACTATCCGAGGAAACCAACGTGTGGCTCGGACCTGTTTCATAACTGAACATCAAAATCGAACATTGTAGGTATCAGATAGAACGGGGAGTCCAACGCCGACTTACGACTCCACACCAGAACTGGATAAAATCGAGCAAATNACGCCGACTTACGACTCCACACCAGAACTGGATAAAATCGAGCAAATCAACATCTGCGCCGAATACCCAGATCAGACCACAAGAGTCGGCAAGGAGCTGGACGAGACCATCAAAGCCGAGCTCATCAAGTTACTAAAGAAGAATGCAGGAACCTTCGCCTGGTCCATGGACG
>OVBE01013012.1:1724-12997 GCA_900406425.1 Iberis pinnata
ATAACGGCTCAACATATATCAAGATGTAAGAAGATTCACTCAACAGGTCTCTACTTAGGCTTCGAAAGTGAACGATCGACTACTTATGTCGTAGACGAGCTGAGCAGGAGGCGATTACGAGTTGAGCAGAAAGCGACTACGGGTTGAACAAGAGAAGATTAGGTCCAAGCGGTTCCAAGATAAGGGGAAGCACCAAGATCGTGATCCCAACGATCCTAGAAGATCGGAACAACCCGAACTAGGTGGAAGGTGATATAAGGCAAGAAGAGATTGAAATGAGGTATTATAATCTTTTTGGGTTTTTGGAATTAGAATAGAGAGATCGATCTATCTTTGTACGAACACATTCA
The DNA here is from genome assembly GCA_900406425.1 of Iberis pinnata. NCBI lineage: Eukaryota > Viridiplantae > Streptophyta > Magnoliopsida > Brassicales > Brassicaceae > Iberis > Iberis pinnata. The sequence continues at coordinate 2,075 of OVBE01013012.1, forward strand.
TCAAAATCAATAAAAAAACACATTATTCTTCTTTGTATTCATTTGGACTGGAGTTTGTGTTGTAATTTCCTTCTAATTTTGACAAGAACAACAAATTCCTCATTAAGAAAATCATCTAAAAATTCATTGTGGGTTTTAGCATCCACAAAGTAAGAAGTACAAAGAGCTGAGAAAAAAACAGATACCTCACACAACAAGTCGCAAAGGGATGCTTAGATTAGCTTATGAAATGGTAATTAAAATGAATATTCAATTCAATCCTATGAAAAAGATTATTCAATATTTAATCTTTTTTGTTATAAAGATAATGAAGAGTATAGATCCAAGGAAAATTAGTATAAGCCAGATTTGGATTGCCGGAGACACACATGCAGATGGTAGAGCTGTGAAGCCTGAATTTGCTCACATTGTTGTAAGTAGTGATGAAACTTCTTTATACATTGCTACATATATAAATGATCATTCTTATATCTTGTGTGTAAAATATTTATATTAGGAACAAAAAAAGTCACTCGATAGTCAGATGGACTCTACATCCTGTGATAACTTCAAGGAAGATGAAGTGAGCAAGGTTTTGGGAAAAGAGAATCATGGAAGAGGGAGAGGGTATGGCAGAGGGATTAGTTCTACTAAGCTATCATTTCTGCAAGCTAGAGACTCAAAGATTCTTGATTTGCAATGTCAGATTGAAAAGTTGAAGGGAATTATGGAGAGATTAACTGGCAATAAGGTAATTATATTTTCATATCAGTTTAAATCAGTTTCCTAATNAATAAGGTAATTATATTTTCATATCAGTTTAAATCAGTTTCTTTGTTAATTAAATCAATGTCTATGTTTTAGACAACCACTGGTGGTACTGAAACATCTGAGGGTGTTTTTGAATTGAAAGAAGGTGTGAGAGTACAAGTGTTGGATTGGACTGACTTGGGAGATATTGTGATTGGGGAAGGTTCATTTTGCTCTGCTGATCCGTACTACAAATTTGGTAGGATACCAATTGGTCCTTCTGCAGTAGCCATTATTGTGACATTTGCAATCACGCCTGAAGCTGCTCTCTGTAGGCCTATATCATAGTCAGTAGCATCAATTGGCCTAGCTATGGGATGCAAGATTGCATGGCCTGTTGAGAAAGTGATTGTGGACAGGGAAACAAGTTCTCAAGACTATAAATTTTCTTACTATTAAAGTACATAATTATTTCACTTTTACATTGCAGGAAACCAGTTTCGATGAGATGCAAAGATGTAAAATCTTTGATTATACCAATGGAGACGATGAGGTTGTTGGTGAAGGTATCATTTGCTCAACAAATGCAATGGAAAGGGTCAACAATATCCCTATAGGTCCAAATGCTGTTAGTGTTAAAGTTGACACGATTTGTAAGGCCAAAGCTTTTCTGTGGAGGCCAACTCCTTCCATGGTATTCATCTCTGATGCACTTCATGAGAAAATTGCATGGCCACTAATAAAGATTGAACTCCTTAACCCAACATCCAATGACGAAACCCCTACTAAACCAGATCATCCAAAAACATCGGTATGTTATTGCTATTCTAGTTATTTAATGATTGATCTTTTACTTGATTATATTGTTGTTTCAATTGTAGAGTCCACACAACAGCACTAGTTCCAAGAGAAGTGCAAAGGAGAAGTGTATTGTTTTGGATTGCAACAACTCTAGACACATTTGAAGGGAGAGTAGCTTCAACAGATCCAAATGAGAAGTGCCACCTCGTACCCATAGGTCCAAATGCAAGCAGGATTTGGGTTTAAGTTATTAAGATTGGTAAGGCGAAGGTGTGGAGGCAAAATGAAGAGATTGTATATATTTCTGATGCATTAGGGTCAATTGTTGCTTGGTCAAATGATAATTTATTGTTTGTTTAAATCAAGTGTAACAATGCTGTTTGTATTTTCTTGAACCTACAAGTCACTGAACAACAAGTACAAAGTTAATGGTACAAATTGTAATGTTAAATTTAGCACTACACACTTTAAAAAAATTAACCATAATGTCAAATACTAGAGCAATTAATGTAATTAAGAAGATAAGAGATATAATGAAAATTTAATAAAATATAACAACTATATGAAACCTATAACTTGCAGTTATCATTACCTGAGAGAACAGGATTAGACCTAAGAGAAATATAAAAATCAGTTAAGTCACTCGTGTTTCTTTCTGGTTTCTTTTTAATTTAATTAAAGAAAATCAAATAAATGCATTTAAAAGTCGCGTCGCTTCTATTTCCATCTCTAAAAAATCAAACAAAATCAAATGACTCGAAGATTCGATATCTCATCTCTCATCTCAAAGATTTTGATCTTCCATCCTTCATCTTTCATCTTCATCAACAATGGCTATTCTTAAAGTTATAAATCTCACCACTGGTACGTGCGAGGACACCTTCAAGGTGAAGGTGATTCGAATATTTCATGCCCAATACCCTTACGGGATCGTGAGGGAGTTCATACTTGTTGGCCACACTGGAAACCACGTCCAGTGCGCCCTTCTACCAAGCGTCAATCTGGACATCTCTCTCATGCAGGAAGGCGATAGCGTCGACTTGTCGAAGTTTCTGATGAGGCACTCGAGTACGTTCTTCTGGAACACTTGCTCGTTTGTGGATATTGTGTTCTCTAATTTCACCACCATCAGGCGTGTCTAGCTTGTCACCGTGTTCAGATGTATAAAGTACTCAAAGTTCTCATGGTTGAAATCGTGGTTACATGTATGCATTACTGAAACTGGTACCTTTTTCTTGTTTTTAGTGATTAGTGTTTATGTTAGATTTGGTAAATTGTAAATGGAATATAAATGTGAAATAGTAACAGGATTAGGTAGATTTAGTAACTCTAATACACAACAAATGGCGTGCAAAATCCGAGAAAATAGAGCCAAAAAAAGAGAAAATACTGATGCTCTTATCTTGACAATGTAGTGCATGTAGTCGGTCGAATAAAGTACATAGACGATGTAATTTATGAACAATGATCACAACGATGGGATTTATGGAGAGAGTGTCGGTGCTGACGTTTGTTCTTATGAATAGAGAGTAAGTATATTTGTATCAGTTGGATTTTATGTGTTGTATGTGTGTATTGATTTTGTTGTTTCATTGTCTATTTTAGTCAGAGCTATCTGGAATGCAAGGCCTTTGGCCATTATGTCGACTATTTTGCTGCAGTGAAGCTGACTCTGCATCAAAACGGTGGTACAAACTATGAACTCCGATTCTAGAGGATTCACCAGGGTAATGGTAATACCACAGTCTACTCTAGCTTCGACGGCGTTTATGATGTCATTATCAACCCGGTCATCCCGAAGGTCGAAGTTATGAGGGCGATCTTGTAAAATTGCCATTGTTTTCAAAATATGTTTTGAACAATTTATACTTAATTCTATTGTTAATAACTTTTTCACTATTCTTAACAATTTATTAACAAATTTCTTTTTCTGAGAAATTAATGAAAAAAAATACGAGAAGATAAGAGAAATTAATAAACTTTAACAATTAATAAATTTTAAGAAATTAATAAACTTTAATAACTTATAAACGAAACCTACGAAACCTCAGGTCATGTAATCATAACCTATGAGGAAAATGTATAAAAAACAGGAACTCAACTTATAGCCACGCGTGGTTTTTTTAAAAAAATTCATTAAAGGAACTCAATTATTGTCTGTCGATCTCTCTTTTAAACAATTTCATTTTGGTTTCTTTTATGTTTATAACTTCTTTTGGTAAACCTGGATATAAGAATCTTTTTTGTTTTTTTTTATGTAACCAATATTGACCACAATATGAGATCCTAAACTAATAAGCATAAACCTTAAATGCTTCAACTTACAATAAATTTTAAGCAATTTATTAAAATGATACCCTAAAACTTATCAATAAGTGTTTATAGTTGTAGATGCTCTTAGACAAATAAAAAAAAATCATTTAAGGAATACTTTACTTTTCCACCATTTTTGGTGGACCCCACTTATTTTCAGATAGAAAATCAAAAGTACCAAATGGTACCATTAGTAATCGATAGAGAATAAAAATCATTATAATATTGTAAAGATTTAATTTAACTTTTAAATAAAAAAGAGTTGGAAGAAATATTGGCATTGATTAAAAAAACCGTTTGAGACTATCAATGGTATTGAAGACGCAAATCCACAATCTTTTTAGGCAACTCGCGAATGAAAGCGAGTGTTTCCATCTTCCAGAAACACGCATCGCAAAGTGGCTCCGGTTTGGACCACTCGTCCCACGGGTTTCCCCATCTATTGATCACTTGACACGGGCAAACTATCGATATCCCGACAGTAGACATTGTGAATTTGAGTGACCCTTTGGAGCAAGAATGGAGGCAAGCTGTTGCTCCACGACAATGAATAAGATTCTTGGATCTTCTGCTTCGCAGACCGTGAGAACTCCCTAGATATATTGACCAAATCACCGTTGAAGACCACATCGGGGGACATGATCATTTCCAGATGATTGTGGGTGTAGAGAGCCAAATCATACCCCCTCTCAGCGGCAAGCCTAATCTTTAAGAGTCCGCCTTCCATGTCCTCGGTCTGGATAAACTCCCTAGCCCGATAAGGAAGATAGTGGAAGGGTTTTCATTGTGGAGACACGAACGATTGAAATTCACACCAGCAGAATAGTACCAATCTCCTTGCATAGTGAAAAGATCGACGCTCCGGTAGAATGTCACTCTTTGAACCGCATCGCGCATGGCTACACAAACGCTTTTGCATTTGAAAATATCTCTGTATGAGAAACTTGCGACCTTTAGGAGAATGTTTTCAAGGACTTCCGGCGGGAAATCGAGAATATGTGGGTTTAGCATCATTTTTTCATGATCAATAAAATAGATTAATGGACAAATGAAGAGAATGGGTATATATTAAAACCTATGCGGAAAGATTAGACAACTCAATAAAATTGTATTTAAGAGACGTGTTTTTGTTTAATTTAATAACAGGAACTAAAAATTCATTTAAGAGTCGCGTCGCTTCTGTTGACCCTTACGTCTTTTTTGTTTCCCTATCTATCTCTCATAACTCGCAATGGCGCCCATCACTCTCTTACAACAATATGATATTCTAAACTGATAACCCTAAACCCTAAATGCTTAAATATACCATAAAACCTAAACCCTACAAAATAAAAGTTTCAACGACTTTTGACAGTTAATTAAGTTGTTTAGTTTTCACATTTGAATTGTTTAATTTCAAAACTCTTTGAATCTATAACTAATATTACTCAAATTCATCTCATATACTATATATCCATTTAAATATACATGCAACAACTTTTGACAGTTCAATTAGTAAGTTGTTTAGTTTTTATATTTGAGTTGTTTAATTTTAAAATCGTAAACCTTAACACTAGAACCTAAACTAATATAAACCCTTTGAACCTATAACTAATATTACTTAAATTCATCTCATATATTGTATATCCATTTAAATATACATGCAACAATTTTTGACAGTTTAATTATTAAGTTGTTTAGTTTTCACATTTGAATTGTTTAATTTCAAAACCCTAAACTGATATAAACCCTTTAAACCTGCTCAAATTCATTTCATATACTGTATTATCCATTTAAATATACATTCAACAACTTTTGACAGTTTAATTATTAAGTTGTTTAGTTTTCACATTTGAGTTGTTTAATTTCAAAATCATAAACTTTAACACTAGACCATAAACTTATATAAACCATTTGAATCTATAACTAATATTACTCAAATTCATCTCATATATTGTATATCCATTTAAATATATGCAAAATTGTTTATTAACACTAGACCCTAAAATGATATAAACACTTTGAACCTATAACTAATATTTCTCCAATTCATCTAATATAATGTATATTCATTTAAATATACATGCAACAACTTTTGAGAGTTTAATTATTAAGTTGTTTAGATTTCACATTTGAGTTGTTTAATTTCAAAATCGTAAACCTTAACACTAGACCCTAAACTGATATAAATCATTTGAACCTATAACTAATATTACTCAAATTCATCTCATATAATTTATATCCATTTAAATATATGAACTTATAGGAATAACATTTGAATATTGGTTTGTATAAGCATAACATATTTCTTCTCCTATTAACGTTAAATTTTGTAATGTATTTTGTTAACTATTTTTCCGTATATCATTTGAAAAAGTAATATAAAAACTAGCCAATGAACAGCTGAGGCGAAGATAGTAAACGAGATGCAACATACACCGTTGGATATTTTTAGACAACTTAATTCATTCAATCTGAGCTGTTTTTTTCCTTTCGAATTGCTTTTGCCGCGAAACTAAAAATTTCGCCAAAATTACAGACTCCTCGTTTTTTAGTTCTAAATATAATATGTCATTTCCATCTTCGTAACTCTAAACCTAATGTGCTACATATTTCTCATATGGAAAAGTCGTGGATTTGGCTGCAAAGGTATCATGTACATAGATCTCTCGAGAAACACTTTCATTCGCCGATTGAAATAGTTATTCTAACTTTTTTGCGATTTAACATTTAGGACTAGACCCGAGTACTCAGAAGGAGCAACCAATTTCGTAATCTCATCAGCAAGAAGATTGGATAATCTGACTGAAATGTTTTGCCCATGTAGAGATTGCCTAAATTTATGCCATCAAAAATTAGAAAACATAGTTGATCATCTAGTAAGTAGGAGTATAACTACGAAGTATAAGAGTTCTTCTTGGAGTATTCATGGTGAAGGAAGATCTAATACAAAGGATACTACTATTAATTATGAAACTGAGGCATTTGATTTGATCACAACTACATTTATTATGGATAATGGCAATCCAATTCAGATGAATGAAAATGGAGAAACAAATGATGATGAACTAGTAGAAGAATCTGAGTTCATCAGGATAAAATTAAAAGAAGCTGAAACTCCATTGTACCAAATGGAAAAACAAATGATGATAAACTGGCCCATCAGCCAGCTTAGGTGGATATATTTCTTTTAATTACCTTGTTGCAAGATTTTTAATCTTTTGGTTTCATAGCATCTTATTACCTTTTTTATTTTCATTTCAGTTTCACTTTTGAGGGTAACAACAAGAAGACTGTTATACAGTATTTCGCTGATAAATATAACTATAAAGTAAAATATCAATCACTACCTACTATCCAATCAGGGAGCGACTTAAAGCCTGCTTACTTGCCCATGGAAGACATTTTACTCACGTGAATATTATGTGGTATTATTAAAGATCTTTGCTTATTTTTGGTGTTTGTAGGTCTGTCAAATGGCTGATAAGCAGCGATACACCAAAAGTCTCAACGAAAGGCAAGTGACTGCGGTGCTTAGAGCCACCTGCCAACGACCTCCAGTTAGGAAGGAAGTTATTGAATAAAAATGATCTTTCTTTAATTTTGCATCCTGTTTTTCTATTATTAGATGGTCAAGAACAGTGAATTTAACAATATTGAGCTTGTAAGCCGGGAGTTTGGGATGCATGTGACTGGTCAGCTGGCTTCAGTTCAGGCTAGAGTACTCTCGTCTCCTATGGTGATTTTCTCGCTTTTATCTTTTGATTGCTTTTATTTTTTTTAATAAATTTTATCTTTTCACTGATACTGATGAAAATATGTCTTTTTATGTAGTTCAAATACCATGTAGGTTTTCTACTCTAGGGAAGATGATTCTTCAAACTGATATGTTGTAATGAGAGTACCCGCCTAGAGGCTATTCAAGAAATAGATGATGGAGAAAGTGAAGATGTTGATGATTGGTATTATATATTGGTAGTAGATTGAAATAGTGTTGGTGATGTTTGATAGGTTTTATGGTTTTTATTGGTTGATTCCTTACGTTAAATGCTACTCTTTTGTAAACATGGAAATGTATTATGGATATAATAAAATTATTTTATTTTTGATTTTATTTTTATTTTACAAACAATTCAAAAATATATTATAATTACAAAAGAAATTCAATTGTATAATTATAATAATATTAATTGTCGGGTAATTACAACACAATAATAGCACAAATAGTTTGCTATCTTTGTAAAACAAACTGCTATAGATGCAATCCAATTATAATAAAAATTCAACGCTATTGAATATAAAAAAACTAAAGCTATTATTAAAAACCTCTAATAACAAATATACTGCGCTATTATAAAAATAAGCAATTGCATCTTGAACAACGCATCGTAAATTCGATAATTATAGCATACATTAAATACCCTACCTAAAGTGTCCGACCTATAATGACGGGTGCTGTCAGAGCATTTAATCAACCGCTATGCTATCCTATGATAGCGTTTTTCTACTGCTAAGAAAAGGCGTATTTCTTGTAGTGAGTTTCGGATGTTCTAGCCCTGGTACAAGAACATAGAGAAATAGAAACTCTCAGTTCATACACAAAGATGGCGGAAATTTGTAAGGTGTCACAATGACCGGCCACAGAGAATACTTTCTATTGTGCTTTCCGAATCGGCTGAATCCATCTGTACTTAATCCGAGATAAACATTTCTTGTCTTGCATGTCAAATATGAATAAGTAAACTGAAAATGACGCTAAGCTTCTGCATCAGAAGGATGTGTAATCTCTCCATCAAATATATTCTCAGCATGCCATCTCATTGCCGCAACTGTTCTCTCAAGTTGTAACGAATCTTAAATATATTTAATAAAAATCCCGTTTATCTAAGTTGCTTCCGTATTTGATTAAACTCTAATACTTAAAGGCTTAAAAACGAATCTCAGAATTGAACCTCACATGAAAACGACTTAAAAACGGCTAAGCCATTAAAATGAACTGATTTGGCCGGAATCACTCAGTGATTCGGCGTGTGATGGCCGTTCCAGACTTAGTGTCCGGGATGGAGCGTCACAGATCCCAATAACCAACCGTCGGCTCACCAAGAGGCAAGCAAGGCGAGGGAAGCCAACGATGACAAAGGCATCTGACAACGATGACCACTGCACTCCACGGCGAAGAGCATCAACGACCACCAAAAAGGAAGCCGGAGAATGAGACGGCGCTTACACCCCGCTAAGCACCAACGGAAAAATGATCGAACAAAGGACAAAACCACCATCACCAACTCACCGAAAACCAGCGGAAGCTTAGTAGAGACAAACACAACCAAAACACATATCCGCCACAAAAGGAATAAAAATCCAAAAAAACAGAAGATGAAAATTTACCAAACGACCGGACAAAACCCAGCATGTCCCCGTGTTGAAGGAACCGCCGAACCAGCCGAGAAAAGAAGGAAACAAGGTTGAAGGTGACCAATAGCGAAATCTTCTAGAAAACGCCTTTGAAAGGCTGGAGAGAGAAAATTAATTGTATTAAGTAGAATAAATTATAAACCATTATAAAATGTGATTATTTTGAAAGATAATTAATATATTAAAAACCGCTCGGCGGACATTATGAGCTCTCGGGCCATGCGCTCCTCTCTTTAGTCTATTATTTTGTGGTATGGCGTCACTCTCTAATATTACTTTTAATTTAAACACAAAGTTTTGATCTTTTTTTTTTCCTTCATAAATAGAAAAAGAGGCCGAAGCCCAAAATATGTTACAAAACCCGAAAGGGTCCACTCTAGAAACAGAGCAAATAGAGCAAAACAGAGATTAACACAAGCAGAGGAACCAAAACAAAAAGCTGAAAGAGAAATCCTCCTGATAGTTCAAAGATAAACAAAGAGAACTCTAAGGAGCATCCCCCTCGGCAATAAGCAAACTTCTTAACCAAAGCGGGCCACCAGTAGCTAGATATGGTTGAAGTCTTCCATCCTTCACCACACTGTTTGTGATAAGAAAAGCCGGTCTGTTTTTAAATCTTACATTCTGAGTGAAAGACCAATCAGTAATGTGTAAGAGGAGAGATNCACACTGTTTGCTATAAGAAAAGCCGGTCTGTTTTTAAATCTTACATTCTGAGTGAAAGACCAATCAGTAATGTGTAGCAGGAGAGATTGAATTGGATCTGTGAAGGCAGCTAGCGAGGGCCTTCTTGAGGGGTGCCTTAATGTATTGAGTAAGGAATGTGATTCCACCACAAACTCAATCTTTGATAATTTTAAATCCTTGATGCTTTTTACAGCCCAGTAGCAAGCTCGGAGGTGAGCTATCTGTAATAAGGATACACGAAGGAAGGAAGATCTTGAGTGCAAAATAACTTTACCAGATGCATTTCTTAGAATGAATGATCCCCCAGCCAGTTGTAGAGATTTCGACCATGCCACCCCAATGTTGCATTTGATCCAAGGTGGTTTTGGCGGTTGCCAAATTGATATATCTTCATATGCTTCAATTTCTGGACTACCTTGCACCTGCTCTTGGTCTTGGTGAGCCATGGTCCAAGCTTCTGCATCACTTGTCCACTTTTGCATGGCAGAAAGGGGGTCAAAGGATATACCTTCTATTGCTAGCTTGTTTCATGCTTTCCATAGGCCCCATAGTATCCATGGNTTATGATTATCCTCTGTGCCAAGTTAGTACCCGTTGGTAGTGCATTATTTAGAGCTCTCCACAAGAAAAGTTTGATTTTGGGAACTGTCTTGATATCCCAAATCTGGTATTTAAGGGGAAACATGGCTGGTAGAGTAGTTTCCTCCCTGACCAGTTCAACATACTTATCTTGGAAAGCTACCTCATAGGCTGATCTAACAGAGAATATCCCTGAGGTTGTTCTGCTCCAAAGCCAAAAGTATTTTCTGGTTGTGATCGGATACAAGGCTAAAGCTGTATTTGCATCCTCAGGAAAGAATAAGTGCTCAATTAAATCCTGTTTCCACCACTTATTTGAGGAGTCTATTAGCTCACAGACTTTCATATCTAGATTGATAATCAGTTGCTTGATAAGGGGGTTTCTTCTTCCTTGGCTTCTAAGCCATTCTCCTGTCCAGA
>OVBE01013013.1:0-12997 GCA_900406425.1 Iberis pinnata
GTGTAGGGAAAACCATATCATTCTCACTTTACTACACCACAAAACCTTAGCTATCAAGAACCAAGAATTAATTCTCAAGGACTAATCCGCAACATTCTCAAACAGATGATCAAATTCTATCTCTTACCTTAATCTTAATACGGTTGTTTGATTTGATCTACTTTATTGTTGACTTAATTATGAGTTTTCTGTTTCAGAATTATTTTTGGAAGCCAGGCATTAATTCCCTAGAGATGACTGGAATCCTCACTCAACCAAAAGGATCTCAAGGTAAGCTTAAAACCAAGACTAGATTTGATCAAACTAATTTGTTGTCTCCTTTTGTAGGAAAAAAAGATTTGAGGACAAATATTTGTCAACTGGGAGAGGATGATGTGATCGTAGAAAAGCTTGAACATGAACTAGAGCTTTAACCAGAGTAGCTTGAACTTGAAGGAAGGATCACCAGATCTAAAGCAAGAGAGTTGGCGCAACAAGCCCACGTGATGCTTCATTTGGACCAAGAAGATCAAGCCTGCGAAACATATCAAATGTTCAAGCTTGTCAACCCACAAGAACCAGATATCTTATCGGTTAGCTAAGTGGTTAATTCCTGCACTCTTTTGTCCTTAGTAGAGATGATCGCCTTTTTCCCATCTTTGGTTTTTGGTCAGTCACTAAGGTTTTAACGAGGAGAGTTATCCACTTTCGTTAAAGCTTTCTGAAAGGATATTTGGCATAAGTATTCTATATACTTGGCGAAATAAGAAGCCTTCTACAAGCTGAAACTTCTCTTCCAAGGCACAACTTTTAGAAGCTTTCCTTTTAATTTACATGCCTTGTTGTTTTTCTTAGAAATTTAGTTGTTTTTCTTTTAGAGGCTTGCACGCTTCGTTGTTTTGAGTTATGTTAGAAAACCCTAGGCGCTTGTGCCTTTAAGAACAAACCATCGATATGTTCTTATTCTTCAGAAAGTTTTATGTCAAAAATCAGATTTGTTTTAGGAACATCTCTATCAAAAAATCTTGCTCATAAGATTGAGAATCTCGACTTTTCTACATCTGTAATAGATTCAGAAAGTCTTCTTTGCTGATTGTCTATTCCATAAGACAATCAATCTTTTCCATCTTTCTTTTCATTCCATTATATTCTAAAATCACAACCAATTCATCCATACATTCCATTGCATCGACAATCATCTCAAGCCAAGACAAGTCTCGACTATACTTTTAATCCGCAACCATCCAACCATTTTCTCAAGTCCGAGACATTAGAAAAGGCTATCCAAAGCCTTACTTGAAGACCAAGCCGTAGGGTCCTTGCTTCACAATTCATCCAAAAATTGGAGCTTAAGTTGCTGTCCGAAGCCTACTTGAAAGTCAAGACTCATATCGTTGAATCTTCCATTGCATATCATCGCGCCTTTCATTCAGAGTTGATCCAGGATCATATCACTAGTGTTACCAAGTCCTACACCAAACTCCAAACGGTAATACTTAGTATTACTACTGTTACACAAAATATTCTTACTCGAGAATATGGTAATTCTTCTCTTTCATGAAACGAGTCTAATGGTGATAATATAAGTGCTCTAGAAGTTGATTCCATTGTTCTCCCTATCAAATTGTAAAACCATAAAGAAATATAGACATTTTTAAAAAATCAGAATCTATTGTCTTCTTCAACTTAACTTAACTACATGCAAACATTTCCCTACATACAAATCGGGATAAAATCAAATTCAATCATATCATAACAAAACATGAAGCTATATTAGAGTACTCCATAAATCAACAAACATTAGAAACTGGCGAAATTAAGAGAACACTAGATATTACGATTCCAAACGTGTTACCTTGATTTTCCAATAGGAACACTAGAATTTATGAAAATAAGAGAAGATATGAAGAGATGAGGTAGGAAATCGATTCAAGTGTGGACGTGAAATTTTTTTCAAAAAAAAAACTAACTGTTTTCGCGGTGAGAGAAGAAGAAAAGAGGAGAAGATGGGAAATTGTTGGGTTAGGGTTTGGAGATGGGTTAATTTTAAATTTTTGACCCAATTAGTGGGTGACTGGACTCGGGTCGGATTTTGGGTTGGAGAGATTAGATTGGGTTTGTAAATATTAGATTTTTTGGATAATATCGTAATTGTGTATTTTTTGATTTAAATTATTTAATTTATTTTTCATAGGATTTAGTGGCTTTTTTTATATTTTATTTTGGGGTATGAGAGATCATTTCTCATTTACTATAGCTTTTGAATTGGTTTGATCACTCGACACATTCTTTTTTTTATAAAAGCCCAAAAGGCTGAAGCCCACACAAGGATAATTACAAGAAGGAGGCAACATAAACATTTTAAACCAAGCCTTCTACCAAAAAAATGACAAAAGTAGGAAATATTGCAAACATTGAAGCTAATCTTTTAAACTTATAACAGCTAGGACTAGAGCTGTCAAATGGGTCTGATCGCGTCCAATGAACATGTGCATGCGAACGCTTTCCTTTTGCGGACAACAATATGGACGATCCATATGGACAAGGGCCCAAATGCGTCCAAGACCAAAAATATTCGCGTTTAAATGGGTCTGTCCGCGGGCCACATCACCTCAAGTCGCAAGATTCTCTAAGTTTCATACCCTTTCGTTAAATGCTGCTCGAAGCTTTATCAAAGCTCTTCTTACCGTCACGATCATAACTCTGTTTTTGTTGTTGGATCGATTCCAATTAGGTATTTATCAGTGATTCATTGTTATTCTCGTACGATTCTCACCACTAATGTAGTTTCCTTTTTTCTTCTTACATCGTTCATAGCCTATAATCGTGTGTATGTTCCAATCGAATAAGCAAAGAATCATGACTGAAATTGAGTGTCTACTTCTTCAAAAGGAAGCTCAGATTCCACAAGGATTAGAGAGTATAAGTATCGGAATTGTTCAAGTAAGTTCGTCAGTGATGAAAAAACTCTCTGGAACGAAATGTACTGAATCTGTTGAAAATAATGCCTTTATGAGAATCCTTATTTGCTTCATTGATATTAAAGATGATGAATAAATTATAACAGATTGCTACAAACGGTTCCCTTCTCCTCACCGAGTTCTTGTTCTACATTTGATAAGTTCTTAATCAGAGAAGGAAGTTTAGATTGGTAATAGTTTCGTTTCGATATTTTTTGTAGTTTCATTATGATATCTACGTTTCAGTTTTCCATGTGGACCAGATGGGTTTGAGATTGTTTCAAGGTTCTGTTATATTCATCGAGAAATCTTAATTAATGTCTCAAACGTTTCTACTATGTACTGCTGCAATGTTATTCTAGGCATGTCAGAGAAGTTTTGCTTCTCTAATATCTAGCTTCATACAAAGAAGTTTCTTGAAGAAGTTTTTGTGGAAGTTAGAACGACATTTTTTTTTTTTATCTCAAGAATTGTGGGCAAGTGTTCCTCTACGCAGATTCGTACTGTCTCATCGATATTTGTAGCATCTTCTACTTTATATATAAATCACTAATCTTTTTTTTTGAATCATGAATCTTTTGTTTGCAATGAAAAAAATCATGAGAACCATGGGTTGTCCACCGTTCACATGGCCAAACCCACTAATGTCCGCGGAAAAATAGTCATCACTAATTTAGTCCACCTTTAATATGGGCGTGTCCATGTCCGGACCATAGTGACATGGATATGGGCTGACCCATGGACATAACACCCATTTGACAGCTATAGCTGGGATCCAATATGGGAGACCTCATTGCACATAGAAATGGGTTATTCTCGAGACAATTGGTGTGATGTTTTTAGTGCATTTTATCTCTTATTTAGCATTTATTTTAGGTAAATTCACATGCATATAGGGTTGTTCGGCATACATTTGCATTGCATTTCATATTTTTAGGTGATTGAAGTGGAGGAACCAAAAACATGGACAAAGGAGCTCAAAAGATTCAAGAAAATGATGAAAATAAAGTTCGATCGGTTAGCCAGATCGGTTTGGCTAAACCAATACGAAGAATAAAATCAGAAGTTCGGATCGGTTTGGAGGATTGGCTAGTCCAAACCGATCCAAACTAATTTTTTGCAAAACCAGGGGCCTGGATCTTAGAACACATAGGGTTAATTTTGATTTTTTGTGATTTACTAAGAATTTTGTCTTAGCGCCATATTGTAGTATAGTGGTAAGTATTTTCGCCTGTCACGCGGGTGACCCGGGTTCGATCCCCGGCAATGGCGCTAAATTGATACTAAGATTTTATAGTGTTTCTACTTCAATTCCCTATGTACTATCATTGTTATTGTAGCAAAATATGTTATCAATCCAAATCAGAGAGAATTAACACACTAGAACCTATGAGAATTTTGTCTAGTCTAAGTGAAATAAGATAATTGGTTTAAAACTATCTTCCTAACATGCAATAGATACAGAGAAAACAAAAGTCAACAAAAAGTCAAATTAAGCAAAAGTCAACAGATATTATGCAAAAGTCAACCAAATATTAAACTAGAAATCAATAATAATAAACTAAGCAAATGGGCAAAAGCAATTGACTCGGGTGATCAAATGACATTCTATGATGCTAATACTCACTTTCTAGTACTAATTCTTGGTCTAAATTTCCTTAATTTGACTAATCCACTCTCATGACAGTAATCCCTGTCTTAATCATGCAACAAAAAACAATCTCTTGGATAATTGCATAATCTAGAGGCAATAAATCTAATTCATGATAAACCACTAAACTAACTAAAAACAATCTCTTAGATAATGTCATTTAGCCACTACAAGAAATATCGGCATTAGCAGCGCTGAGATATCGCTATCATGTAGTTTTCGTAGCTTTTTTGTAAACGCTCTGAAATCCGCAGCTACAATAGACCCCCCATTGTAGCGGAAATCGTGTGCTACCAAGAGTGTAGATATTATAGCGTTTTCTTAGCGCTATATTAGTGTTATTTTATAGCGTCTCTTAATTGTTGTATTACAATATGATATGACGTTTTACTTTTGCTATAACATAATTTATAATATGACGTATATTTTGTAACGAAATATATTTTTGTAACTCTTGTGCTTTTCGATGCTTGCACCTATAATAGGTTTTTCTATGTGCTGCTTAATACTATAAAATAGCTTGTTGCTTGTGTTAGGATGTTAAATTTCATAGCTAATTTGAAATGCACATATAATAGCTTTTTTTGTGTGCTGCTTAATACTATAAAATAGCTTGTTTTGTATGCTAGGATTTTAAATTTCATAGCTAATTTGAAATGCCCTATATAATGAAATATTTGTAAATTAAATTTGATAGCTATTTTGAAATTTCCTAATATAATTGTTTTGTTCAGAGTATTAAATATGATAATTTGTAAATAATATATATATATATATATATAAATATATATATATTTAGTAAATAAAAAGACACAAATTACAAACATACCAAAAAAATAAAATGATTAACTACAATAGATCCAGAAGCAAATAAAAGATAGATTGAAGCAATGGTTTATAGAAATATAGGCATTAGTTTTGACGATAATTCTTGGCTCGTGATGAGTGTCCATGTTCTTTTTTTTTGTCGTCTCACATAAGCTAAGTGGCAGGAATTCATGGATCTGATACAGTTCAGGAACATTTTCTCGATGTCTTCTTCAGGTTCCTCAATGTGTATCAAGTGGTAGCAGAGAGAGCGTCTGAACTCGAAACTGGTTATCTCTTCCACATCATTACCTCATGAGGTTTCCCATGGTTCTGGTTCTAGGCGTTGCATTTGAGCTGTGTAGACTGCTTCATGTTGTGGCTGTTGTTGTTTGAGTTGTGGCTTCACTTTGGCTGCCGCGAGTCCACAGACGATGCCCTTTCTTGCTTCCATTAGAGTTTCTAGATGGAAAATTTAACCAAAGTTAGATCTTTACAATAATAAGACTACAAATGGAACATCAAATTTATTTTAATGAAGAAAGATATTTGCAGAATAAATTAGTGAAGATTAAATAAAAAAATTAACAAAATTGAACAAGATATTGGACTATCTCAACACAAGGTACCAAATCGAACAAGATATTGGAGTTTCTCTGACTTGGAAATTGAGTTTGTTGGTTATCTTTGAGATTTGTAAGGCTTCAAATCTTTGTGGATTTGTAAGATGAATGTTATCTTCATAATCAGAAAATATAATAATAAGATGTATAGCAAAAATCAAGGGTTTAGAGGTCGCTTACCTGTAAGGAGAGAACTATGTAACCTAATCATGGCGGTTGAAAAGAGATTGGGGATAGAATTGTGGAGGATCAGAGAGATATGTGGTGGTTTGAGATGGAATCTTGGTGGCTTATACATATTTGTGGTGGTTTTAGATGGAAGGAGAGAAGGATGAAGAGAGATTCATGGTGGATTAAGGAATGAGAGATGTCGATAAATTATAATTTGGCTTCCAAAATTTTCATTTTGCTTCCAAAGTCTTCAACCAACGAGAGACAATGGCGAGGATAACACCTAAAGTACTAATCTTCACCGTTTTATCATCTCAATCCAATGGTTATAATGAGTCAATTTTTTATAGTTGGTCTCCTATTGTAATATCAAAAATGTGGTTCTAAGCTAAGAAGCATGGATTTTATTGATTTTGAGATGATTTAGGAGGGTGTATAGTTGTATTTGAATATATATCTATATTTTAAAATGATCATATAATGAATAGAAACTAAAAGATGCAGTTAAAAGATCATTTTGTGAACATATAAACACTAAACACTAAACCAATTTATACCCTAACCCCTAAAACTTCACACTAAAAGGTTAACCCTCAATCACAAAAGTGTGGAAAGCTTACTTGATTCTTAATTTTATCATTATTTGTGTGTTGTTATGTTTTGGTAACCTTCACTAAACACTATCACTTTTTTTGTTTGAATGAATCACTCAACACTATCATTACCCTAAACCTTAAAACTAATCCCTACACAATCAACCCTATCGTTACCCTAAACCCTAAAAGTTATCTTATGCTTTGTTATATGAAATTGTATTTGGACTTTTCAAGTGTATTATTAAATTATTAAAAAGACTTACAACTACTAAATTTGCATTGTTACAAGTAGGGGTTTGGGTTCGGTTTGGATAATTCATATTTCAGGTTATTCGGTTCGGGTTTGCTTTAGTTTATTCATTTTCATTTGGATCCGAAATGGAACCTGTTCGAGTTCTATTCGGGTTCGGTTTACTCATAAATATTTGGTTGTACTTTCGGGTTTCGATTCGGTTCGGGTCCGTATTCGGTTTTTCGAGTTGAGATATATAGGAACCGTTCAGATTATTTGGAAGAACGATTCAGTTTTATTTTTGGTTAGGTTTTGATTAAGATTTCAAACTTCGGTTTATATGCCCAATCCTAGTTACAAGAAATTATATATTTGAACATTATAATAATTTTGGGCCTTGTTGTGAATTAAGACAAATGGTGAAATCATAAAAATAAGTCAAATAACACTTAGTCACATTATGAAACGAAAGCCGATGATGTCTTAGAAGAAAAAACAGTCTTTAAAAAATAGTCATTGAAAACAGAGTCACTAAAAACACACACATTCTTGTTGCTTGGTTCCTTTGGCTCCGTATGTAAACCTGCACAGAAAGACTATATGATTAGTTTGACATATTTCCACACTTATGTAACAAATAAACGTTATCTCACCAGTAGAACTTTATCCTCTAGTCAAGTAAGACAACTTCCAAGTGCATCTTCCACATACTCGATCTCTGATGATGTCCTCCACACAAAAGCATCTTTAATCTTCACAACATCCACAAAGACTCGACATGCACCAAGCCCCAAAGGTTGGAAGTGGATAAGATGGCCAGGATGACTCGATGACCAACATCCTTCAGCGACAACCACTTTATTCCCTGACAGGTCCAATGATTAGGCTTGTATTTGTTACGCTGCAACCACAAACTACAAAGCATAACCAATATTCAGGGATCACAACCAGAACCAACAAATAGTCAGGGATCACAAAGAAAGTACCTTTGATATGCAAATAGGAGATGCTGGAATTACTTGTGACTTTTCTTTCATACTCGTTGTAGGAGCTGGTGGAGTTAAAGGAGAAACCTCATTCCTAGCATGATCTTTGACACTTGTTGCAAGTTTTGCAGTAGCTGTTGCACGTAATGGAGACTTTTCATTCTTACAAGTTGAACTTCCTGTTTTTGAACTTCCTTCTATTGAACTTCCTGATTTAGAACTGCCTGCTTTAGAAGTTAGTGTTTCTGAGTCAAACATAACTCTATTTGCTGGCCATGCTACAAATTTTGTATGATAGTCATCCATAGTTGTCTTCCCTACAGTAGGCCTCCATATGTATTCATCATGGTTTACTACCTCATCCACATACACTTTTATTGCATTTGGACCAAGGGGAAGTCCACTGACCAACGCTTTTTGGTTCTTTCATCTGCCATCGACCTACAACAACGACTTCCTCATTATGTACATAGTCCATGAGCTTGCATTTGTTATTTGAATTTCTGTAAGGGCTCTACAAACAAAACAAACAATTTCTAATAAGAAAGACTCATACGCATACTCAAATACAACTACAGAGGAAGAGGAAAATTAACCTTAGGAGCATTGTCCTCTGGTAAACCTGCTGTTGGAACAACACAATGATCGGAATGCCATAATCATTTCTCCTACTACATCATCCATAGTAAACATATTCGGCGCAGGTCTCCATAAAAAGTTTCTTGTTTTGTTGCAGTTTCAATTAAAACCTTCACAGCATTAGGCCCTAACAGAATCCCATTAACTAGCTCATTGAGTTAAGAAGAAATAACCCGTCCCTCAACAACATTTACATCGACAACAGACCAGTCGACAAGATAACAGTTTGGAAGTAGCTTGGTATTAACACTCTACATAAAGTACAAAAGATTCAAATCAATTCATAACTACATATATACAGATACATTACAACATCACTAACTACTACATCTATTCAGTCCATACCTTGTTAATCGAGTTTTCACTGACATCAGTATCTAGTCCCTGATTATTCATTCTGGAAATTTTCTGTTGTACTTCATAAATCTGTTTCTCCATAGACACACATTTTTCTTCCATGGCAGCCTTGAAGTTCTTGATTTGTATACAATTTATTTTGGTCATGCTAATGCCTCTGCCCATTGCTCTCAATCTGCCAGGTTGATTAGGTCCAAATATCTTAGTTATCAGATCTTGGTTTGGATTCGTCTAGGTTGAATCTTCACGACCCTCTAGTTCTATCTCTGACTCCTTTATTTGGAAACACATGACAAACTTCGTAATAACCATGCAGTAGATAATCCAAATTGATAAAATCAATGTAAACATATCGATTTTAACTTACTATCTTTTCAGCCGCATTTTCATTGACAGACGTTCCATCCTTCTTAGTTCGTGATTTGACCCATACTCTTAGCCCAGACACTTTCTATGGGTCCTCGCTATCCTTAATCAGATCTTCTCTCAATCTCACCATTCCTTTACAACCGCAAGTGTGAGGAATATGCTTCTGTCTTCTTGATTTGTAAGAGTCACTGACAACCTTCAAGGCGGTACTTGTCTTCTCTCGGACAAATTTACGCCATTCAGTTGGAGTTATATTCTTGGGTTACAGGTTCATCCTTGCTGTAATGGTAGGAGAACTCCTGAGTGAGGTTACCAGATGTGATTTGGATGCTCTCCACGAATATCTCATATGCGTAAACAAAGCATCCTTTTTGAACTCTTCGTCCACGTCAAACCTCATCTGTAGTCATGTATGGGAGACACATTAAAATATAACCAAAATTAATAGTAAATGTATAAGTTGCTTCATCTTACCTTTATAGATTTTCATAGCACAGTTATGATATCTTCAGTAATCTTCCTCTAGTTATCAATGATCAGAGGAACATGCTCACGTACTAATGGACCCAAGTAGGAGGATAACATTACTGACCCTCGACCACAAGGTTCTCCCAAATCGGTGAAGTCAACATGTATTCGTTGATTTGGATCCTTGGCGATGTGCTTCATCTTCGTTTCTCCTTGACGTCTATTACGCCGTGATGCAATAACAGCTTCAATATTAGCTTGGGCTTCAACCTTAAGTTCCTATCCTTCTTCTTCCATTACATTATGTTTTTCTTCTTCTATTGCATTATGTTCTTCTTCCTCCATTGCATTATGTTCTTCTTCAACTTCCAAAGCTGAGACTTCTTTGGGTGTTACGTATTCTAGATCAGTCTGCTTCTTCTTTGGTGTTGTCTTCTTCGGTGTTATCGTGCTCGATGTTATTTTCTTCAGATGCTTGTTCTTACGATTCCCCATCTTAGTTCACCTGAACATAAAATGAATGTTAAGTCTCAATGTTTAAAAACACAATGAAACAAAAAGTAAACAACAATAAGAAAATACACAAAGATAGGAAAACAAAAAACACTAAGAATCATCATGCAAGCAACATCTGCAATGTCATTATAAACAAAAAACAACGCTGAACCAGATAATGGCGCATATGAACCCAAAAAAAGGCATAAGCAACTTCTGGATTATGAACCCAAAAAGATGATCCCTTGCAAACATAAATGCCTTCATAGTCAGCCCGAGCATTTCTAGAATCATCGACCGAGTCATAAGGATTCCTATATGGATCGATTGATCCCTGCACACGAAGAGATTTAGAAGATTTGCCAAATTACAAATTTGCCCTTAAGACCTATCATGTTTTGCTTATTGGTTTTATTTTTATTTTTTATTTTTTTAGAACTATAAAAGCCTTAAGCTTAGGTTTATTTTATTTTGACATGCACACTTTTAGATTTTAGAGCTTTACAGAAGAGACGAATCCCATCCTTGTATTTAGAGAAGAATTATGAACTCTTCTATTTTTAATTTATTGATTTGGTTTTGATATGCTTTCTTCAGTTATGCTCGTTGATTGCTTAGCTATGTCTGAGTAGTCACCTTGTTAGATTTTAGGGGTTTCCCAGGGAAACCGAGATTTGATAGTTAAGGTTTAACATAAGGATTGAAATTGTTAGGTTCTTAGTCTAGATTTGTTCTTAATGCTTGAATTAAACCGGCCATTTAGTTAATTGATATTAGATTGATAAACACAAAGAGATTTGGTTTATAAATCTGACATAGTCTAGATGAGTAGATGTTCTTGCTTAGTGGGAGTGTTGTCTTGAATGTCTATGAACATATCGAATCTGACCTTAATGCATGATTTAATTATCTGAATTCAGCGGGAGATTGTCTTTAGTAATTAGATATAGGGATTAATACTTCGGAAGAAGATTAATCTAGTTTTTGTCTTTTGAGTTGAAGACTATTTTCAAAGTAAATCCTACATGTTAATCTGAGCTTCAAATCTGAATACTGTGGAATTCCCTAACACCTGACACTTTCTTTAATTTATTTACAACCGTTTTTATTTACTACATTAACTTACAATCGTTAGAAAACACCCATCTTTTAATTATCCTCGTAGCTAGAATCAACGTTTAACCGAGAGTCGCACGTTCTTAGTCTCTGTGGAATTTGACCCTAGTCTATACTACTTAGATCTATTCTTTGCAGTTAGATTTATGATTAAAATCCTAAGCCTATCAAGTTTTTTGGCGCCGTTGCTGGGGACCAATTGTGATTTTTAAGTTTTATTTAGAGTATAGTCTAAGATATTTTATTTTTCAGCACTAATCGCGTTTCTTTTTTTCTTGAATTCGTTTTTACAGGGGCATGATCCTACGATCTAATAAGTCTAAGGAATTGCCTAGCCCATGTAACAAAGAACTCTTAAATTTAGAACGCTCAAACCCGAAAGCAAGAAGAAACGCAAGCTCATCCAACACAATGGGCGATAATGTCAATCTTAACAATCCGGTCTTTCGAGAAGATCATAACGTCCAAATTCTTTCTAGAGTGCCGAACGTCTAAAATCCTCAACCAGGAATACCACAAGTACAACAGTTGGTGGTTAACCAACCGGGAGGAAACGACAATCAAGTATCTCTAGGACAACAAGGAGGAAACAACAATCAAGTGCCGCCTAGAAAAGGAGCTGGTAATGCTAATCAAGGTGCGGGTAATGGTAATTAAAATACACCGGTAGGGCAAAAATACATCGTTTTGGGAGATCCTCAAGAATTTTTCAATCGACAACAGTAAAAATATGATTATGGTTGGAGACTTTAACAATCCTGAAGCCTTCCTCGCTAATAGGAATGCTCCTCATCCTCGTCAACCTCAGAGACAGGTGATGACTCTGAATTTTCACGGTTTTTATTATCAATTAGCATCGATTCTGGTCTAAAAGCATGCATACATCACATTTATGGTTGATTTCACTAAGTTTAGTGTTTTTAGGTTTTTCAGGACTTTCAGGTGTTTTTGGGAAGGATTTGAGAAATTTCAGAAAAACAGCACTTGACATTGGAATGGACTTAGCACTCAGCACTAAACTTTGGAATGGACTGAACTTACCTTCGAGCATCTGCAGGATCGATCCCAACTCAATGCAGGATCTATCCCAGGCAATCCATCAATGAAACAAGATCGATCCCACTCAGCACCTTCAGGATCGATCTCAACTCAATGCAGATCGATCCCAACAACACTCCAGATCGATCCTACAACGAAACTAGATTGATCTCAGGCAGTTCGGCAACGAAACAAGATCGATCTCGCAGTCATGTTTCCAACATTTCTGGTGAAGTCTCAAACGAAGCCAAGGAAGTGCACAAAGACAAAGCAGGACTAAGAAGACAACTCATGAGATCGATCTCACTTGTGTTGGGATTGATCTCATGCATTCAACGCCGGGATCAATCCCAAACTTAGACGAAGTTTGGACGCAAAGAAGCTGGATCGATCCCAAGTAAGCACCCTTTAGTCCTGATCGATTGTGCACTCGACCACCCGAAGGCAAACACACTCCGACCCGACCAACTCGAATCCGGATACCATCTGAAGCAAGGCCCAAGATCCAAG
>OVBE01013014.1:0-12995 GCA_900406425.1 Iberis pinnata
TACAAAAAGACATGAAGGATATTGACAGACACAATATATAGTCAATAATCACAATGTAGATTATGTCAAAGTATGAATTGAGGAGCATCTTGTTATTTTTTAGTAGCTAATAAAATAGTACATTTGCATTTCATCTCCATTATCTTGAAAAAATATGCTCTTTTTTGTATTTTAATGCTTATTTGCGATGTTTGCATATCAAATAATAAAANGTGGGTTTTATGACAGCTATGTTGGATTTTCTTTGTGAAAATTATTTGTAATATTTGTAATGTAATGTTGAGAAACTGATTTAAATAAGCGTAGAATTATATTATATCTTATGAATGGTAACAATATAATTTTAAATTTTAACTAATAAATTTAAAATAAAATAAAATTTTCATAAAAAATATTATAAATAAAAGAAAGAAAATATAATATAGATAGTTCATGTATGAAACGACACATCATGTATAGTTGGGGTATGAATTGACATTTTTTTCTTACCACTTAACGGTATGTTAAACGGTGTTAAACGTGATACGGATTTTAGCACTGTTAATAATGTTTATGATCAAAATAATATGAAAATAAGAGTTTATGATGTTTTAGGCACTGACTTAAAGTTCATGTATAAAAAGTCACGATACAAATTGTTGAGGTATGAATTGACCCTTTTCCCTCAATAACTTTAAAGACTAGAACTTTCATAAACAAGCAATCAGTAATGGGGTTTCAATCCTAATCTAAGCAGTTAATCTAAGTCAGTAATCCAGAGAGATCGAAAACCATACCCACACTTGGTTAATTATCATCATCGATTTTGATCATGGTTCCTTCGACTCTAAAAGACTCAGCGAATTCAAAACAAAAATTTTGAAAATTTTCATCATTTCTGAAAAAATACCAAAATGAGAGTTAGATCCGCGTTAGTACATACTCCCTCCCCCAGACTTACTTCACACCGTCCCGGTGTGAAAATAAATCAGAAAGAAAGACAAAATAGAAAATAAATAAGTATCGAAACAAGAAAATAGAAAATAACATGAGTTCAAAAGTAAAAGGAAAATACTACAAATGAAGCTCATATAGTCTCTCAATCAGACTGGTGACTAGATCCTTCAGCCACATCGCGCTGCTCCACATCCTCCTCATGCTCTCGTTCATCATCAGTGTGTCGCCTCGGTGGCTTGAAACACCCAGAAACAGTCCTCAGAATCCTCCACATCAGACTGTTGTTGTCCCGCATTAGCTTGTTGTTCTGCTGCTGCAAATCCATGAGCCATGCAATCTTCTTAGCCTGAGTCATATCATCCCGAACTAGCAGAAGGATGTACTCAGGAATCTCCTCTATGTCGAGAAACTCAAGAACATCAGCTGGTAACTCATAATTATAATCACTTGGGTCTCGGTGACGTCTCTGGTTGAGAAGGCGTCTTCCGGGAGCTCTTGGACCCTTAGGAACAACAGTGGGAGGGCGGACGATATGCTCAATACCCGGTACGAACTTAACGTTGGCAAACGAAGTAATGCAGATCAGCTTGGGGTTTGGGAAACGAATCTCACAAATCTACCCCTACACGTTCTCAAAGAGATAGTTCCTAAACGAAGCGAACCACTTGGTGTTAGCAATATGTTTCTCATCAACCCAGTTAGTACCTGGCTCCTGAGGAAAAAGCTGAAGCGGGATCCCAACATGCTGTAATAGTGGGGTAATCAAACTACCCAGATACTCCTTCCTTGTCGGGTTCCTCAATGCCACAAACTTCCTTTCATCCAAAACCTAAGCGAACAACCAACCAAGGTTGGCATCATGGGTGTGACAGTCCTGATCAGTCTCATAATGCTCCAAAGTGAAACGATTGATGGCATAATGAATAAACTCCAACTCTTGGTTCCTAAGGGAACCAACCTCTTCCTTGCCATAGAAAACCACACTGAGAATCTTACCGAAGAGACGCAAAGTTGGGTTATAGATTAAGGTCATCTTTGCATTCTTGGATTCAAAGCGACCACGTGCAATGATACCCCAAAGATCATGAGGATAGCGGAACGTGGGTGTCTTGGAACGAAATATGCGGTGCTCAAATCCAAAAATAGGTCCAAAGTCAATCATGGGGATCTTGTAAAGACGTCCCAGACAAAAGAACTGCACCTCGGTCTCGGACATAGTAGGGTCCTTAGGATCCGCGCATTCGGTACTCATAATCCGGAAAGAAGAAAGAACCTGCTTGCCAAGCTCCTTGTACAATGGGTAGGGCCGAAAAGGAAAATCTCCAAATCCTATGATTTTAAACATCGCTTTGATATCTTCACGAACCCCAAGATGCATCAAAACATTCCGGTCAGCGAAACGAGAGGGCTCGAACTTGGTCTGAATGAAAACTTTGTAGAGCATGCTATCAAACTTGTCCCACTTGTCGGTAATCTTCCTAGTCTTCCAACCCTTATGTTTCCGGAACTCGGGGACACTAAAATCGAGAGTGCTTCGGAAAGGTGTCTCCGCTTCTCTTGACCAAGGAGGACACATAAGAGTGGGATTAATAGCCAGGTTGCTACCTGAGGCAATACTCTTTCCTTTCTCAACAGGGGTAGGCTAAGTCTTCTTGGCAGCTCGAGGTGCGCTAGGTTCGGAGTCACGTGCGCGTTCCATGTTCCTAAAATGAAAGGACTCAAAAAAAAAGAAATGAGTATCCAAGCAATTCATAACACATAAAGCAATGGTTTGTCAATAACCTAGCAATGCTAACAATAGTTAACAAGAATTATCGACAGAGCAACCAAGAATATAAAGAAGCAATTAGCAAATGATCGAGCAATGACTAGTTACAACTAGCAAGAATCAAGATGCTTCAAAGAGGGACAAACCAAGATATGGATCAAAAATCAATCTTAAACAATCTATCAAGAAACTAAGGCAATGGTGAGCAATGATTTAGAGCAATGTTAAGTGAAATTAATAAGAAATCAAGAAGAGAACCATCAAAGAGCTACATGCAATTGACTTCATATTTACGATCGAAATTCGGAATCTAAGAACCGGGAACCACAACTATCAATCTCAATTCAATCTTAGATATGAAAAGAGCATAAACAACCAACCAAATCCAAAGTTCAACCCAAACCCCAATCACCCAAAGTAAAACCCAAAAATCACAACCCATACTCAACAAATCAACATGCATCATCCCAATAAGCATCAAAGAGAGTAGTAAGGCACCCTAGGTATCAATTCCAAACCTAAAATTGAAACATTCCAAAATACCCAAATCAAACCCTAATTTTCGGAATGAAAAAGGGAGAAATCTCAACAATACCTTGATGAATCGAGAAAAGGAGGCTAGAATCGGATAAAGCATGAAAAATCTTGTGTATTAGAGTCCAAAAACAAAAATCTTGTGGATTAGAGTCCAAAATCCCCGGCAACGATGCAAAAATTCTGATAGGTTAAGAATTTAATCCTAAACTAGTACTGCAGATCTCAGTTCAATGTAGCAAGCATAGGTATCGAATCCACAGAGACCGGAAAGTACACGTTCAGTTTCAGTTTCAAATCAAGCTAAAGCAGATTAATTAAGAGGTTGTTGTAACGAATCAAAATGGCAAATAAAAACGGTTTAGATAACATAAAAACGCTAGGCATTAGCGAAATTCGTAGGTATTCAGGTTTAAAATCAGGTTAACATGCAGGATTGGGATTGAAAATAGTTCTCAACATGTAAAACGAATAAAGAATAATCTCCTCTCAGAGTATTAAACCATATGTTCGAATTGCCAGAGACAAAATCCCGCTGTCTTTAAAGCAATTCGATCATACATTACAATCAGATTCAATTGTTCATAAGCATTTAAGACAATACTCTCGCATGAAAAAACATTTATTCATCTAAATTATGTGAGGTTTCTAAATCAAATCTCTTTGTATTTATCAACCTATAATGATGAACTTGGTGATCAAGCTAATTCATGCATTAAGAACAAATTTAGACTAAGAACCTAATAAATTCAATCCTACAAAGTTAATCCTACCATTCAAAACTGGTTTCCCTAGGAAACTCTAAAAACCTAACTAATAAACTACTTAGACATCGCAAAGAAAACACAGCCCAATGTCAGAATATAACACATAATTGAAATAGATAAAATAGATATATTAAAAATCGGGTTCATAATTTCTTTTCTAAGATACAAGGTTCAAGAATTCTTCTCCCAGTAAAAGCTCTCAAAATTTCAAAGTATGAAAAGTCTCCAACAAAACCTAAGCTAAAAGACTTTTATAGTTCTAAGAAGTAAAATAATAAAAATATGGAAATTGGGTTAGGATTGAGGACTTTAGTGCAAAAATTGGAAAATTTATATTCTTCTTGGGGCAATCTACCCGATCGGGCAGATTGCATAAGTGCCCGATCCTTCATAAGTTGCTCGATCGATCTATTTGGCCGAAAATTTCTAGGGAACATTTCGGGCACATGTGTTGCCCGATCGTGCACTTTTTTCTTCAATTAGACCAAATTCTGACACTTCTAAAATGCTCTGAAATGTCCCGAAATACTCCTTTTAGCTCCAAAATGACCCAAACACCTAGAAATCCTGAAAATACACCGAGTTTGCAAGGAAAGCACTCGGAATAATGTAGAATAGTAGACATAAATTCCCACTATAATGCATGAAAACCGAGTAATATCAAGCACGACACTTTTAGTGCTCAGAAACCTTAAACTAATTTGGTTAGTTGTTGCGCTGCAGAATATTCAGGTGTATTCAAATCTCTGTATTCTAGATTTATTTCAGTATTTGCACGAATCCTGATAGTTAGATTCGTAATTAGAATTCATAAAGCGTTATAAATTGTCACGAATTCCAACACGAAGTCTATCATAATCTTTGCTTTTGTTAATCGTTCATGCTTTATCTCATTTATATTACTATTTGTTGATGCCGATTATTATTATAATATCTTGTTTGCTAATATAATTTTTTATGTACCTATACAAAATGAAATAACATATGATATCAACAAATCAGATACATTTCAAGAAGACATAAGTGTTCTTTGAATCAATCAATGATTTTTTTTATTTATGATGAAGCTACTATACTATATTTAGTATTTAAAGTTAAACATCTATTTATTTTGCTAGATTTTTTTTTTGACACCACTGGACTTTAATTCATATGGTATTTTTTGAATTTATTATATATATATATATATTTATGATTTTATATATATATTTATATATACATGAATAACCCATAAAACAAATTTAGCCAATGAGTTGAATATTATTAGGTTTGGTACATAACTTTTAATCTATAAGATAATGGATTGGTTGTACAGGCCCATTAAAATTTTAAACCTATATGAGTTTGGGTCGGTCTGGTAACCCTTATGACACCCCTAATTGTATCTTTTCCATATCTCCTATAATCTTCTTATTTGTTAAGATCTTCATATCTCTTGTTCGAGGAATTCTTCATGTTCTTAAATCATCATTCGCTTTAATATTAATGAGCTACCATATATATTAAGACATATATAATAAGGCAATCCTAAACATTACGGACGACGAAATTATCACATTATCTCTCAAAACAAAACAAAACTTTCTAGTTTTCTTATATAAGAAGGTCTTTTAATTTTTTCTTTCATTCAAAATTCTCTTTAAAACTATGTCTTCAGAGTCTTTAAACGCTTTTCCATCGAGGGAACTTTGTGATGAAGATCAAAACTTCATTGAAAACACTGATACGACAGATTTGGATGATAATGGCCTCATGATCCCTACGTATTCTTGGAACAGACACATGCCATGGACAATTTTCGACCAGTATACTAGCGAACGTTTGGATAGAATTTATAATTGTCGACTATTTGGTCTCAAAGATCAGAAAAAGGGAATAATTAATTCGAGGAAGAACACTTATGTGAGAACAAGTTCTCTGATTTAGAGATGCTCATATGCAAAAACGCTTGCCCTTTTTATTCAATCTGCTCTTTGTTTCATTTCAATTTTACAAAGCCTACCGATTTTGTCTATATAAACCCAAAATTTCGGAAGTCGATGTCCAACTTACGAGACCGGCCAAAAGTCAAAATGGACTGAAATACAAACTAAAACGGACAACTAAACTTGTAAACTAAATTTAAAATACAAACTTGCTCAACTGCTCAAAGATAATAGCTAGGTTTTCCACGAGCAGAAATGAAATGTTCAAGAGGGCTCACCATGACAAGAGATCCAAAAATACACGAAAATGAAATTGCTACAAGTACTTGTTTGAAATCGGTAAATTTCATAAAGTTGATAGTAATAAGAAAGCCTTTTTGAGACAATTATAGATTCAGGGAGGCAATTCTAATTGGTCAATAAGAACACTTCAAACCTCGACGAACCGTGTTACATCCCAAAACCAGCCCAAGAAAATTTCGACTCAAACCCAAAGCCCATTAGCCAAAAGGAGGTATTAAAAAGAGAAAACCTAGTTCTTATTCATTAGTCTCACACATTTTTTTTTTCAAAGAACGTTCTTTTCTTTTTTCTCTCTAGCCAGCAAGTCTTCTTCCTTTCTCCCTCACCGCCGATTGCGAGCACCACCGTAGAGCCACCGCCGAGATAGCCTCTTCATCATAGTGAGTTGTCTCCTCTTCCTCTCTTTCCATTATATTTTTTTCCTTTCATTAGATTTTTTTCTGATACAATTGTTGATCCATGGTTGTCAGTTTCTGGCAATCATCATCACAGTAATCCATCTCCATCATCAAGGAATCATTTTCCACATTGAAAGTCGTCTTCTTCTTCTGAAGCGTTCTTGTTCCTGCTCTTCTATTTTCTTTTTCTAAAATTATTTTTAGTTAATTAATTAATTACGAAATTAATTATTTAATTTTCTAAAATAGTTTTTGAGATTGAAACTTAATTTTATGTGTTATTTTCGGATTTATTTTCTTTTATTTTTAAAGGATAACTAATTATTGTTGAACTTAATATGTTTGCCCTTATTTTTAGGATTTTTTAAATTAATTATGGAAATAATTAATTATTTCAAATTTAAAAATTTATTTACGAAATTAATAATTATTTAATATTAAATTTAGTTTTTATGATATTATTTTTGTGTATTTAATAATTAATTATTAAATAATAACAAAATTTTTATAATCAATTTATTTATTTAATTTTAGATTTATTAATAAATTATTAAATATAATAATTTATTTTATTTACTTATTATTTTTGTATTTAATAAATAATTATTTAATATATATTTAATTTATTTTATCGATTTTTGGATTTATTAAATAATTATGAAATATAATTAATTTTTTATTTTATTTTCGGATTTAATAATTAATTAATTTAAGATTTTAAAGATATTTTTCTAAATTCCTAATTTATTATTTAATTATGGATTAATTAGATTAATTTTTTTAAATTGATTAATTAATTCAAAAGTTAAATGATAAATTATTTCTTTCATTTAAATGATAGGTTAATCATTTAAATTATATAGAACCAATTCTTATAAACCGAATGATCTATGTTCTAATTTCATATTCCGAGTTTACAGAATCCGAATCTCGACCTAAGCGTAAAACCCGTATACCAGCTAAGCTAAGATGAGGGTTAAGTTCAGTAGTTCTCTTAAAACCCATTTGGCATTTTTTCTATTCTAGATTTGGGTTAAAATGTGCATGTGTGTAAATATGTTGATTGTATTAAATGTGTGTATTAAAGTATTGAACTTGATAAAGAATATAGGATGTTAATCCAACTCACCATAGGTTCTAGTTGTTTGATTATATGTTGTGTATTACGCCGGAGCATCGTGGAAGAGCCAGGTGATATTGAGGAAGATCAGTAACCTAGGTGCGATGTATCCGGAACAATGGCCATTGCAGGTTTTTGCACTTGACGCGAATCAAGACCGTCTCATAGTGTGCAATGAGCCGGGAGTTGGCTCACGACCGGTACCCGTGTAGTCAACTCAGACCGACGGGTCAATAGCGTCGTAGGGGACATGTAAAGCCTTCAGAGGCCGGAGTCGCTAACAGTCGTTAAACTGCAAAACGTCTCAGTGTCCAGGAAAGGCTGGAGCGGGGCAGTGTAGCCGAGTACTTATGTCAGAACTACGAAAGCATTTGACGAGGGTAGAGGGATTGATCCCCTCTACGGAAAGGACTCTCAGACGGTGTGGCGAGCACTAAGTCGCTAGGGTTTTGTGTGGATTGTATAATAAGCGAACGTTAGGTTCGTCTGCATGTTTTAAGGTCAAGTCTAGTGTAGTTTGAGTGTTGATTGTGTTTTAATGGAATTAGAGATTTCTCAAAATCCCCTCTCGCTGAGTAACTCTTGATTGACGAGTTAATCACCCCTCCAATTATCATTTTTCTTCACATGTGAACATGACGAGTAGTCTATTTCGGAAGTAATGAATTTCGGGATTGCAACTCTTTTTATTCGTCTTCTTTTATTTTCTTTTTCATTATTTAATTTCAATAAGTGCGAGACCTGGTGCATTTAAAGTTATAAGGTTTTATTTGATATTTAAGTTGTATTTTCACATTTATTGCTAATAAAGTGACATTTCGGTTCCAAAGTTAGTTAATAGACTTATTTGTTCTTAACGGGAGAATCAAGATGTTACAATTGCAAACCCAAAGCCCATTAACCAAAATGAGGTATTAAAAGGAGAAAACCTAGTTCTTATTCATTAGTCTCACAAATCCTTTTTTTTAAAGAACGTTCTTTTCTCTTTTTCTCTCTAGCCAACTAGTCTTCTTCCTCTTTCTCCCTCACTGCCAATTGCCACCACCACCGTATAGCCACCGCTGAGACAACCTCATCATAGGGAGTTGTCTCATCTTCCTCTCTTTCCATTGTATTTTTTTTTCTTTTCAATAGATCTCTTTCTGAATCAGTTGTTGATCCATGGTTGTCAGTTTCTGGCAATCATCATCGCATTATTCCATCTCCATCATCAAGGAATTTTTTTTCCTATCTATAGTTTTCTTCTTCTTCTTTTCAGAAAGGTAAGAATTCATGATTCCATCCTCCTGTAAAAGAAGCGTTATTTTTTCTGCTCTTCTATTTTTTTTTCTAAGATTATTTTTAATTATTTAATTAATTACGAAATTAATTAGTTAATTTTCTAAAATAGTTTTTGAGATTGAAACTTAATTTTATGTGTTATTTTCGGATTTATTTTCATTTTGTTCAAGGATAACTAATTATTGTTGAACGTAAGATATTTGCCTTTATTTTTAGAATTTTATTAATTAATTATGGAAATAATTAATTAATTCAAATTTAAAAACTTATTTACGAAATTATTAATTATTTTATATTTTATATAATTATTTTCTACTAAATTTAGTTTTTATTATATTATTTTCGTGTATTTAAAAATTAATTATTAAATAATAATTATTTACTATTATTTATAAGATGAATTCCTTGAAACACCATCAAAAGAAGTTCAAATTCCAAAGCTACCACGCACTCTCAAAAGATCCAAAAATACCACACTCTCTCAAATGTTCCAAAAATACCACAAACATAAAAAGTTAATTTTAAGGGTTTAGAATTTAATTTTTTTTGTTTGGGTTCACTAAATAGAGTTTAGGGTTTAGTTTTGAAGGGGGTAGGGTTTGGTTTTGGGAGTTTAGAGTTTAAATTTGAAGTTTTAAAGCTATTTCAAAATTTTTGGTATTTTTAGAACAAAAACAATTTTGTGGTATTTTTGGAACTTTTGGAAGTGTGTGGTATTTTAGGAATAAACCTAATGTTTGGTGGTATTTTTGAGAATGTCCCTTTTTATAATCAATTTATTTATTTAATTTCGGATTTATTAATTAATAATTAAATATAATTAACTATTTTACTTACTTATTATTTTCTGATTTA
Organism: Iberis pinnata; assembly: GCA_900406425.1. Classification (NCBI taxonomy): domain Eukaryota; kingdom Viridiplantae; phylum Streptophyta; class Magnoliopsida; order Brassicales; family Brassicaceae; genus Iberis; species Iberis pinnata. The sequence continues at coordinate 9,888 of OVBE01013014.1, forward strand.
ATAATTAATTACTTAATATAATTAATTATTTATTTTATTATTTATTTTTTGCATTTATTAATTATTTACGAAATATAATTAATTATTTATTTTATTTTCGGACTTAATAATTAATTATTTTAAGATTTTAAAGCTAATTTTCAAAATTTCTAGTTTATTATTTAATTATGGATTAATTTGGTTAACGTTTTAAAGTTGATTAATTAATTCAAAAGTTAAATGATAGATTATTTCTTTCATTTAAATGATTGGTTAATCATTTAAATTAGATAGAACCAACTTTTATAAACCGAAGGATCTATGTTTTAATTTTAGATCCCGAGTTTATAGAACCCGAACTTTGACCTAAGCGTAAAACCCGTCTACGAGCTAAGCTAAGGTGAAGGTTGAGTTCAATAGTTCTCTTAAAACTCATTTGACATTTCTTCTATTCTAGGTTTAGGTTAAAATGTATATGTGTGTAAATATGTTGATTGTATTAAAGTATTGAACTTGATATTTGTCCTTATTTTTTAGGATTTAATTAATTAATTATGGAATTAATTAATTAATTTAAATTTCAATATTTATTTATGAAATTAGTACTTATTTAATAATTTAAATTATTATTATATATAAATTTATTTTTTTATTATATTATTGTCGTGTATATAATAATTAATAATTAATTATTATTTTTATAATCAATTTATTATTATTATTTTTTACTTATTATTTTCGGATTTAATAATTAAATATTTAATATAATTAATTATTTATTTTTGGATTTATTAATTAATTATGATATATAATTAATTTTTTATTTTACTTTCGGATTTAATAATTAAATATTAAATATAATTAATTGATTTAAGATTTTAAAGTTATTTTTCTTAATTCTTAATTATTATTTAATTATGAATTAATTGGGTTAATTTTCTAAAGTTGATTAATTAATTCAAAAGTTAAATGATAAATTAATTCTTTCATTTAAATGATTGGTTAATCATTAAAATTAGATAGAACCAATTCTACTAAACCGAATGATCTATGTTTTAATTTCAGATCCCGAATTTACAGATGCCGAACCTCAACCGAAGCGTAAAACTCGTCTACCAGCTAAGCTAAGGTGAGGGTTGAGTTCATTAGTTCTCTTAAAACCCATTTGGCATTTCTTCTATTCTAGGTTTGGGTTAAAATGTGCATGTGTGTAAATATGTTGATTGTATTAAATGTGTGTATTAAAGTATTGAACTTGATAAAGAATATAGGATGTTAATCCAACTCACCATAGGTTCTAGTTGTTTGATTAGTCTATGTTGTGTGATATGTCAGAGCATTGTGGAAGAGCCATGTGATATTGAGGAAGATCAGTAGCCTAAGTGCGATGTATCCGGAACAACGGCAATTGCAGGTTTTTGCACTTGACACAAGTCGAGATCGTCTCATAGTGTACAATGAGCCGGGAGTTGGCTAACAACCGGTACCCGTGTAGTCAACTCAGACCAACGGGTCAATAGCGTCAGAAGGGACGTGTAAAGCCTTCAGAGGCCGGAGTCGCTAACAGTCGTTAAATTATAAAAGCATCTCAGTGTCCAGGAAAGGCTGGAGCGAAACGGTGTAGCCGAGCACCTATGTCGGAACTACGAAAGCGTTTGAGGAGTGTAGAGGGATTGATCCCCCTCTACGGAAAGGACTCTCGGACGGTGTGGCAAGCACTAAATCGCTAAGGTTTTGTGTGGATTGTGTGATAAGCGGACGTTAGGTTCGTTTGCATGTTTTAAGGTCAAGTCTAGCGTAGTTTGGGTGTTGATTGTGTTTTAATGGAATTAGGGATTTCTCAAAATCTCATCTCGCTGAGTAACTCTTGATTGATGAGTTACTCACCCCTCCAATTATCATTTTTCCTCACATGTGAACATGACGAGTAATCTATTTCGGAAGTGTTGAATTTCGGGATCGCAACTCATTTTATTCGTCTTCTTTTAATTTTTTCGTTATTTTATTTCAATAAGTGCGAGACTCAGTGCATTTAATATTTTAAGGTTTTATTTGACATATAGGTTGTATTTTCCACAGTTATTGCTAATAAAATGACCTTTCAGTTCCAAAGTTAGTTAATAGACTGATTTATCCTTAACAGTAAAATCATGATGTTACAATTGGTATCAGAGCAGAAGGTTGCCTAACCGGTTCTGTCCCGGGAGGCAGTCCTGAAGCGGAAGGTTTACTAAAACCGTTTTCTGAAGTTTTTCGGATTTTGTTTTCTGAAATGCTCCGAGTCGTTTTCGTAAAAGTTTCCAAAAATAGAAAGTTTCCTGATTTAGAATGTTTCCCAAAAAAGAAAGTTTCTAAAAATATTAAGTTTTGCTTTTTAGATGGACTTCCAAAAATTTGGGTTGGTGGTTTTAAAAGTTAAAAACAGCACAGTGACTCCGTAATTATTATACTCGTGATGTTAATATATCTCTCAAGCCTAACTGCCAATTTTGTGCTTTTCATATGCCTCAAAAGAGAAGAGGAAGATCTGCTACCCGAGCTGCTAGAGCTTCGTCACCTCAAAGATCTGAGGAAAGCGTTGGAGAAAGCCAAGCCCTGGTGTCGACCGCAAGGCAAGCAAACGTGGTTGTACCACCCTTTGTAAATGCTGTAATGCTTGCACAGTTAGCTGTTGTGGTTCCACTAGCTGAGTTCGAGTATGTTGAGCCTGAGCCAGAGGTTCCACATGCTCCCTAGAATTCACCTCTTGTTGCTAACCCAGTCATAGCACCGCTCAACGAGCCTGTTGCAAAAAACCCTGCAGAATTGTTGGAAGAAGTAAGGAGACTTTGTGCGTTGTTGAATCCAGTACCTGTTGCAGCACCAGTTTCGCAAGGTATGGAAGCACCCATACCACCACCTAGGGTACCGTTTGTTTCGGGATACCATGTTGCACCAATATTTGCACCACCCATGGTGCCGATGTTTTAGGAAGCACATGTGTATCCGCCTCCATCACTTGTGTACCCGCCTCCAGTGGCTCATACTGCACCATGATATCAACCTCAGTTTGCTGTTGAACCTGCTTGGGTGCCTTGATATTACTCAGATTTAATGCATTTTAGTAGGCATTTATGCCTGCTAAACTTG